>JAHPZR010034715.1:22500-40000 GCA_019787425.1 Platygyra sinensis
GAGCGCGGGCTCCTTTCCCAGACAGCGGCTGGTAATCGAGCCTATAGATCAGAGTGATCGGCTTAATGGAGCCTGAGATATGCACAAAAATGCTAAAAAAGATGAGTGAAAAACTCAGAGCAAAATTTACTGCTACTACACCTAACTGCTCCACGGTAAAAATTGGCCGCCTCGATGACTCTTTATTAGAAGTTTTTTAACTGCAAGCAAGCCCAGTGAAAGGTCAATCCCTGCAGCGAAAAGAAAAGAAAAGGAGAAAAAGGAAAGGAAGAAAAAAATCAAAAATCGAAAAGCCTAAAGACGTAGGCCACCTTCTCGTCCAAAAACTATCTCAAAATTTTGATTTCTGCGCATGCACAGGCTCAAAGTTCGTAAAACATGATTTTAGTGGCAAGAAGGGCTAGCTTTTATGCTACAAATGCATTTTTGACCAGATTAAAGCTGATTTGGCCAAGATCCAGCCTCAAAACCACCAAAATGTCCAAAAAATGCATTTTTGGCAGAAAGTTCCAGGAGTCAATGGGTTAAAGAGTAAATTAATACATCAGTTTAAATTTTTGGAAAATTTAGATTACATCTATGGGAAATGATGCTGGAGAGTACTTCCATGCTCTCCAACAACTTTTTCCATACAAATCTTCTTAGCTTTTTTTAAATTCAAACCATCTTAAAGTCTCTTTCTTTAATGCCAGGGGCTTCAAACTTGGCCATTTTGATATTTTCAACATCCTTTTCCATTTCTGGCATTCATAAAGTTGCAGACATAATTTTATGGAACATAGGTCACGTGATGGCTTAGCTGCAAAGGGCCTAATATACCAAATGAAAAGTTACAGAAACTTTACAAATGTAACTCAAGAACTGAAACAAAGGGTCCCTGACAGTCAGAATTAAGAACTATTCAACGCTAGCCACCGACATTGAGGTGAATAGTTGATTTACATGTACTAAAGCAGTGAGATATATGCACCACAAAAAAATAATTTGGATGATGAACATGTTGTAATGACTCATAAGCCATGATGGCTGGGCCAATGGTCCAGTTTTCAATACTGTTCAATGTTATGTTTAGATGAGAAAACAGACTTCACATTCCATTCATCTAGATGTATATGTGGACACTTAGTGGGATGCAGTACTACATCAGATCATTGCAGCATGCCACTGTAGTTGGTCGTTATTGGGATATTATATAAACTTGCTTGCAAATCAAAAGAACCCTCAGCATTTGTTTGCAGTCTTCAAAATATTATAGTTGTTGTCTGACTAGTTATGATCAATAAGATACCTCCAAAGCAGTGGAATTGCTATTTAGGTGCCATGTTTATGACCTGGAAACCTTCAGTGGCAATAACACTAATTGTTGAACCCAAATTTCTAGCTATGACACACTGACACTGTGAAGTTTCTTAGAGTTTAGGACCAGTACAAAAACAACCTTTGAAAGAATTGTCTTTGCTGCATCCTTCAAGCTGATATTGAGATAACTGTTTTGCTTTGTTTTGATATGTAGGCAGCATCATATAGAAAAGGAGCTCTTTCAACAGGGCAAAGGAAAAAGACAGGTTTGTTTGTCTAATAATTCGTCAGAATTAAATAGAGTGAAACACCTGGATTCTGTAGAAACTTTAAAAAGAAAAAGAAAGAAAGAAATTGGACTAGTTGTACCAGCAAGATTTTCGGCTGTTACCACGGAATTCCACATCGCAGAAGTTTTAGAGAGAGAGAGAGAGAGAGCTAATCAGCAAAAGCTATGAAGTATAGCCACTTTGAACTGAATAACATGATCGAGAAAAATAAATTTCCTCAACTGGTTTAGATTGAATGTTGTCTTTTGTTTTTAAAGATAGGTACTTGAATTGCTTACATTGGTTATAAATAAATGCTTCGAATAAAGGCCGGAATTTTGAGAAAGATTGCGGCGTTTACTTGAGGGCGGTGTTTATTCGAGGGCGGCCTTTAATGGTATTTTTGCTTGTCCCTGCGGCGTTTATTTGAGGGAAGTATTTATTTGAGTAATTGTGTGTCTAGTAATGCAGGTTAATGAGATGCATGCTGTTTACATGTATGATAGGCATAACAAAGTGTCCTCTTTCCTAAAATTTCACCAAAATACACATAATTCTGTCCAATATGAAGTAATAAGAAAATGACACTTTGTGATGCTTATTCATAAAGAGCATTGAATCTCATTAACCTGCATTTCTGGACATAAGTGCATTCTTTAGTTTCTTCATAACAAACTTACAGATTGCCAACCTGAAGCTATCATGAATGATGAATTCAAGGTTCTAACCAACTATATGTTTGTGTATCTGTCCTTTAAAAATGCTGATTTCTCTAAAATTCACCAAAATGTCTAGCTTTTCCACCCCAAATTTCCCAACTCAGTTATTTTTTCCAGTACCACAAAATTGTACAGAAAACTCTGGATACAACCTGTACTTAAAAAATGAATAATTTAATAGACGTGTTGCTTCTTAATCTAGGTCCAAAACCAGAGTTAACAGAAGAACAGAAACAAGAAATTAGAGAAGCATTTGATTTGTTTGATACTGATGGTTCAGGGACAATTGATGCAAAAGAACTGAAGGTAAACAGCCAGTCCTTATGATATTACTTGGCTGTTGATTGTAAACAGGGTTGCCACAGATCAGGAAATGGTTAAGGAAAAAAATTCTTCAAGGTCAGGGAAAAGTCAAGAAAAAAATTTATTTCGAGTCAGCAGAGCTTGAAAAAAAGTGCTGTCCCACTGCCACAGACGATGAGATTTACTTTTTAAGTGCAAGTTGTACTTTCAAGAACAAGTAATGTTTAAATTTTCACTTGCCTGATGGGCATGAGATCAAGCAAGTCATCTGACAGCTATAAGGACAAACTAAGACTTGCTCACCAGGGAAATCTTTGAGATCTACTTGTCCCAGGGGCAAGCTGGAATTCAAGGTTTTTGTTTTGAGCCCTGAGTCAGAGATAATTCACTAAATAAATTGAATACATCTATCATTGAAGGCTGGAAGAAACAGTTTCCCTTCAGGTGCCATACAGCTGTATGTGGGTTGAGTTTGTTGTTGGTTCTCACTTTTCTCCAAGGGTTTTTCTCCGAGTACTCTGGTTTCTTCTCTTCACAAAAAGCAACATGTTCAATTTACAATTCAACTAGGAAAGAGGACTGGCATAAAAACCAGCTGATGTACTGTAGCCTCATATCTAAATATTGTAATTTATTGATCACTTAATATAAATATCAAATGTAAGAAAAAAAAAGGGAAGTGCAATGCACATGTAAAAATTAAGAGTTATGCATGGATTGCATGCAAGGAAATAACTGCATACTTTGCCTGCTTCATACAGGTGGCTATGAGAGCACTGGGGTTTGAACCAAAGAAAGAAGAAATCAAGAAAATGATCTCAGACATTGACAAAGATGGATCAGGTATGCATGACAAGTTGTTAACTGTAACAAGTCAACTGGTTTATGAGTGTACATGTATTTAAGCATGCATTTCTTTCAGTAAGTTCTTGCTTTTTCAAAGTCTTTTTTTCATGAATGCTATAATAATATGACAAAAACAAAACAATGTCAGATCAGTAGCATTCAAAATGATACATATGGTAAGTGTAATAATATTGCTGATGAAAAGACTGAGAACCTTCTTGATTTTTCTGCATACACTTCATTAAACTAGTTCTCTATGATAAAAGATATGCATGTGTAGTTATAAACTTACATGTACCATAGTTATCTTCGTACAGTGTACAGTACATGTTTTAGGATTCTATAAGGATTTTTTTTGCGATTCTAGATTAATTCTGCATTTAATTTTATCCCAGAAAAAGCTGGCTGTTCTTATTCATGAATGCATGTACATGTAATATGAAATAATGATTAAATGCTTGTACCTTTAACAACTGCATAGTTATAAACCTGTTACATCTTTGTAGGTACAATTGATTTTAATGAGTTTCTTCAAATGATGACAGCAAAAATGGTAAGCTTTTACTGAATTAAGGAATTGCAGACAAAATTGTATCATTTGTTGTTGACACTTCATCACTGGATCAAGTATCCTTATGTGCACTACAGACAGGTGTTTCAGGTCCATGCACTGGGCAAATTGACTGGCTTTGAGGACTATTTTGCCTGTCTAGTATGATCTTCAAGCAAAAAGTTTTTTCTTGTAAAGAAGTTAAGTTCAATTAGTTTTGTCAACTGGTGAAAACCAGTGCCCCCACCCCTGCTGAGAACATGTAATGAAAATAATACCTGACATCACAGTATACATGTGACTATTTTTGGTGATTAAACCAAATTGCTGTGGTGTTAAAATGTGGTCTAAGTGACTTTACCCATTGATTCAAACTGCTTGATTTGTGGTGGCAAGACCCTCGAGAGTTGGGATTGTACCCTTAGAAGTCTGTTCTTATTATGGGACACTCACAGGTCCCTGTGACTGCATGAAAAGATCTACCATCACACAGTTAGTCATAATAATTATTATATACTGTAGCCCATGTAGCAAATCTGATTCATGTGTAAACAGCAAACAGTTACACTCCAGGAGATTTGCCCCTGCTACCAACACGTAAGCCTGTGATGCAGCCAGATGTACACGTACACGTATCACAATATCCTCTATACAGGGTTCATATGGGTCCTGGAAAACCTGGAAAATCCTGGAATTTTATTACGTCATTTTCCAGGTCTGGAAAGTCCTGGAAAAAGGCCACTGGTCCTGGAAAGTTCTGGAAATCTGTTGAACTCAACTAAAAGATATGAAGTGTATGGGATGCAGTAAGGAGAATTAACACTGAGATCTTGGGCTTGTAGGGGTTAATGTGAATTTAAGAGCCCTTGAAAAATCAGTCTGAGTCCTGGAAAAGTCCTGGAAATTTGTTTCTGAAAAAGGGTACAAACCCTGTTTATATCAGCGGTGTAGACTGTTGGTGATGCAGGTTAAATATACCAGCGTGTACGAGTCCATGAGTGAAGACCTTTGGCCTCTTCAGCCATGTTCTGGTCACAAGGTCAGGGACACATAGTCATCTCTGATCTTGTACACAAACGAAAATAAAAGAATACAACTGAAATTATACATATCTATGAATTAAAAATTATCTTTTTTCTGATAATTTGTTTCTTCCATTTTAGAGTGAAAAGGATTCGAAAGAGGAAATTCTCAAAGCATTCAAGTTATTTGACGATGATAACACGGTCAGTTTATTAGTTTGTTACAATTTATTTATGTTTGTGGTGACAAAGTTTACATTGATATATTTTGGTTTTTTTTTTGCTTGTGGAACCTTGACATGAGGTCTATAGATTAAGTGTTGTCACTCTAGTACATGTACATGTACTCTTCTTTTTGTGTTGTCCACAGATGTTCACCTACATGTATCGTGTTTATGTTTTTTCATTGTGTTCATTCTAGACTAAGTGATTTTGCTTTAATTTATTTTGCTCCTTTTTGTGCGTGTAGCTCACTCTCTCTCTCTCTCTTGTACCTTGTTGGGGTAGTACATGATGCAACCTTGTGAGAATTTCTTAATACATATGTACAGTCGCAGTATGTTACTAAGATTTTTAATGTATCATGACTGATCCAAACTGTCATTCTTATACTGGGATAAGTATTTTGTCCTGACTACATGTATTTACATAAATACTGTAACTTACATTTATCTTAAAACTGCTAGTACGTGTGAGTCTGAACATTTGTCAAGCAGCTCTGTGTTGAAGCTAATTGCAACATCATATCTTAAATGCCTTTTACAGGGAAAAATTTCATTTAAAAATCTTAAGAGAGTTGCCAAAGAACTTGGTGAAAATTTAACAGATGAAGAATTACAGGTACGAACTGCCATGTTATCTATTCTGTGCTTTAGCTCCAGTATTTTAAATCTGGCATGCTGAAATAAACTTATTGTTTTTTACTTTGTGGTTGCATGTATGGATTGTCAGCTGCAGTACATGTACAGTGGGTGTATGCCTCTTTGAGGTTTGGCAGTAGGGTTGGTATGGGCCGGGGGAGAGGGTGGGGCATGAACTGGGTATACTTTATCATTAGTATCACCCAACTAGAGGACTAATGCAAATCCTGCATTTTGATTGGCTACGCTATCAGGGAACTATTAGTAATAGTCATTAAGTAGCAAAATTCACCGCTTTTTCTTTCATTTTTATCCCCAAATAACTATTTCTTCAACTTGCATTTGCTAACTTTGTTATTGCCTTTTCTGTCCGACTAGTTGGGTGATACTTAAACAATTAGACCCTTCGCCCTCAAGGGACACTGGTCAATAGCCCTTTCGGGCTACGGGTCTAATTATTAATTAGCATTTAGGGGTGGATCATTGTTTCTCTAAGGGAAGGGGATTGGGCAATTTCCAAAAAATATATATATGTACAGCAAAAACTGCTGAAAACAATCGTGCAAAGGGAGCCATGGGGGAAAAGTCAAACAAGTGCAGTCTGCTAACCAGATCCTATATTCGACTTTTAAAAACATATTCTTGTACAAGCTATTACCCACTAAAAAAAAACATCACAAACAACCTAATGGTTAGAAAAATATTCATGCCCCATAAAACTGCTCAGCCTCCGCCCTCTCGAAAAAAAGGGTCGGTCCCTTAGTTATATCTAATAACACTCATCTTGCACTCTTGCAGGAAATGATTGATGAAGCCGACAGAGATGGTGATGGCGAAATAAATGAAGCTGAATTCCTTCGTATCATGAAAAAAACGAGCTTATATTAAACCCCCTGTCTAGTTGGCAGAGGATGTATAAACGATTTTTTTTAAGTGTACAGAGCGTTATCACACCATGCGAAGAACTTAACCACCATCAACATACGACATCTGTGATCTTATCGAAATATGTTGACCTTCAATCCTGTAGATTTCTCATATCGTTGCTATTTAGGCCTGTTGGAGCCTGTTGGCTTGTAACGCAAACTTGTAACACAGCGATTTTGTGATGACTTGCGTGACAGCCCAAATGGTTACAAACAAACCAGGCCACCGTTGATCGGAAGCGTAATTTATTTTGTGCAGTCATCTTCGCGAAGTACTCTCAGTAGCTATTTAAACACATGGATATGTACAGTTGTCTTGTACAGCGCACCAGTCTGTCATTTTGAAAGATTTTTAAGGCTGGGTTGTCAGCTGGCAGTGCAGGAATTAATAAACTCGTTGGGACCGATCATGTGGTTCTGTTAAAAATTAATTGTAATTTTGAATTTAAAGGAGCATAGTCACGGTATTTTGAGTTTTTTATTTTGACCGCGTACAAAATTGTCGTAAAATCATCTAGCTAATCTTTCCGAAAGTCGCAAAATGTTTCTAAATGTCGCCAAAAACCCATCTAAGTATCTCGTATGTTTATTTAAATAAACCGATTTTCTATCACTTGCACTGTGGGCTAAAATTTCGAACTTTTTTTAGAAGTGGTAGTTGAAGGAGGAGAGGAAAAAGATTCAGGCACTTCGATGTAACTGGCATCAGTCAGTCATTTTGGAAAATTGCTGCCGTAGTAAGATATATTTATTATCCAACTGCACTTCGTAGAGTACAAATAACGGCCAAAACGAGTACAAATATCACGCGGTATTTGTACTCCAGAGGACCGGTTATACAGGTTTTCTCGCAACGCTCAAGCGACAAATTGGATTGAAGTTACGAAAAAAATGAATGAGAATTTAAATTATTTTTCTGACTACGAAGAGTCGGAATGGCTGGCGAATATTGATCCAAGTTTATGAGAAAAATCGAACGAAGAAAAGCAGTTAGACGACAGTGTAATTTCATCATTCAACACAACAAAGAAGATGAAAGCTGACGTTAATGTTTGGGCTCGCTGGTGCAGCTCCATTATTGAGAGAAGGCCAATGGAGGATATTCCTCCCGAGGGACTGAACAGCCGTGCCCATTTTCACATCAAAGTTAGAAAACTTAAAGTAAAAGATTAACTTCGCCAATCCAATAATCCTCTTTGCATACTTGTGTCACGCATTCCCCGTAGATAGATATCCGCACGGGTAACAATTTGGCGTGTTGGATAATAAATCTCTTATTAGACGTTTTGTTGTGCAGGATCACTGATAATTTTTACTCGTTGTTTGTATTTTGAATCGCTTTAGGGGCTCGTAAATATACGGCACAATTCGTTAAAATACAATCAGCGATACTACACAACAAAACGTCTAATAAGATATATCTTAAAAATATCCAGATATTTATGCTGATTTATGGAAAGGCGAACTCTCTCTCTACATTGACGTAAATAGGTACACTGGAACCCTTAACATTTAATACTACTATCGGACGACCACCTGCTTTTAATATTACTTACGCTTCGATACAGACTCTTATTTACGCTGTTTGGCAGAACCATGCAGCAAACCTCGCTCAATGAGCTTGGAACAAGCCATGTTCGTGTCAGTTGTGAAACTCACGTGTTGCTCGTGTGACAAACACACCTTGGGCAATGTTTTTCGAAACAAGTTCAGTTGAGCTTGAAGTGAATTGTTTCCGTTGACTTTCAACGGATGTTTTATTTCATTACTCGAGTGTTCGGAATTCGGAGTTTGCCATTTGTTTAGGCGGGTTTTGCGTTCCATTGCAGACTCCAATCGTATACATTCCAATCGTTTCGTGACGCCAGGATTCTCTCCATAATTTTTCGTTCACAAGCCTGGCACATGCTTTTGTAGTTTGCTCTTAAGTGTCCGACCACTTCCGGTTAACGCGCTGGCGTCGATTTAGCAGATACATCATGGCACTTGCAACAAGCTTGAACATCTTGGGTAAGTTGACTTCTATCTTTTTACGTTCAAGGCCCGGCATCAAGGTTTACATAGGCTACGTTTTTCGTTTGTGACTCGGATGGGTCGCGACCTTCATTTGTCTGTTATCAACTGCTCGAGTTGGCGTGTAAATAATTTTCACGGTACTGGTTAACTATGCAATCACCGATCGACTGATGGCTAAAAAGTATTTCAGTTGAAAAAAAAAATTCGTTTACATTGGTGCCAAGTTATTACGTATATCCAGGCAAGAAGACAATCCCGTCGATGTTTTGTTGGCTACATTTTGCCCAAGTTAGGTCGAGTAATCATATAAAAGCATATAATAAGTTCTTTCTTTGTAAATTTTGCCAACCTATTGTAGCAAATGAAAATTTTGTAGAAACTACAGTAACTGTATAGTTTCTACACAACTTTCAATTGCTGGTGTTAAAAAGTTCTGAAGCTCTCCTCTTTTCGTGCATCTTGCTGCGATGAAAAAATTGTTTCGTTTGCAAGCACATGCAAGTACAGCAGAAAAATAAGTGACGTCATCGATTTGTACAGTGTTTTCATTGAAAGAGATCTCTCTTGTATGTTCTTTCAGTCATGCAAAGTTATGAAAAGATGGACTTGTGTAGTCAATTTTTAAGCTGAAAATTGTTTGATACAGAAAGCTGAAAATAAATAAATCGTAGATTTTATGAGGAGAGAAGAAAGACGTTATGCAAGGTATCCGATTCCAAAGTCATTGATTTGCAAATGAATTAAATTTAAACAGAACGTAGCCATGATATAAAATGATTTATACCATGCCATAGAAATACAGCCAATCAGAAAACAGAAAAACCGTTGTATATTCCACGATATCACATCCAGCCTTCTCATTATGCGCCGAGCGTATGTCGCACTGATTGTGTTTTGTACCTAACTGTATTTTCTATGGCATTTTATAACATAGCCGTTATGCAACGCTGTCCCGTGGTACACCAACTGAAAGCGTCACATAACTAGTACTTATTGACCAACTGGCAATATAAATATATTAATTCTTTTTTTCAGGTGTAATTATAGCAGTTTCCTTCGCAGTAAAGGCTACATTTGCACGGGGTAGTAGTAAGTAAATTTATTGGTACAGTTTTTGCATGTTCTAGACTGTGATCAAGGTTACTTTTGTGAAGTGCAAATTCTGGTAATGTAATCAAGTTTTTTGGTAAAATATTATACCATTCACTCTTTTTCTCGTGTATTTGGTGCATGTCAGGGCATTCACGCTTTTCTTACAGTTGCAATAAGATTCAATACCAGCAGCCCGAGAAATGGGGTGCACATTTGTTTCATTATGACTTTGAACATTCAATCTCCACTTTTTAACTCAGGAAATGTCGACAGGTATATGACTATGGTACAATTCCTCAAACAAGAGCAGGGACAGTGACTTTTTATCATAAATCCCCATTTGTCTCTTCCTTTCAGATTGTGGCCATTCTGACCTCACTGCTTCATTACACAACACTATAATCAAAAGCCCAGGCTACCCATCAGATTATAAAGATAACTTGAAATGTACATGGACAATAAAAGTGTCATTTTCGGGCTATATAGTGAAGGTGTTATTCGATGACTTCTTGTTGGAAGACGGGTACCCATGTGATGATGTACTTACGTTTTATGACGGTACGAATGAGACGTCAAGCCTTCTTGGATCATACTGTGGTACAATCCATCCAGAAGTTATTTATTCCACTGGCCAATACCTGTATGTCAAGTTTGTCACAGACAACATGATTCAATACAGTGGGTTTAAGTTCAGTTTTAAAGCTGTTAAAGAAGGTACAGTTTTCCAATGGTTTACTCATTGTAATGTGTACAGAGAGCTAGTAAGCCTATCTATCGGTATAAAGTTGCTTTGGGTGTAGAGAATTCTTGTACATATTCTAACTCTCTGCACGTATTGCATGCCTATTATGCCAGAAGTACTCTTGGTTCACGCTTCACTGGCCCATGACAGTAGCCAATGTAGCCCTATGTGCACATTGAGGGTACATTGTGAGAGTACATTGTGTACTATGGGCGGATGCCGACACTGGGTAATACTGTAGAAATGATGATATTCATATTCTAAGTAATCAGTGTCTTTAGTTCGTCAAGAGCAAAGGGCTACAAAAAGTCCAAGATAGTAGATACACCAATTGAACGATAGAACATCAGGAACCCAGACCTCTTACTTTTTTCTCTGGTGCTCAAGGCAAATTGAACAAAATACAGGTTATTTACAACATGTGATAGTTGTACCTAATCGTAGCTTTTTGATACGCTTCGGCGGCAAATCGAGTTTGGTGAGCCATGGTTCGTATTTTGCCGAGACGCAGTCGAGCCAAAATACCCATGGCGAGACCAAACGAGCCTGCTATGCCTCCGAGGCGTACCAAAAAGGCACGATTAGGTATTTACCGCACCCAAATTTAGCCCAAAATTTAGCGTTATCGTGGGATATCAGGTCAGTGACTTGGAATCGTAGGATATCAGTCAGGACAGTAGAGTTGGCTTTTGATTGGCTAATTGCGAATTTAGGTACGGTAAAGCGCAGTATTGATCATCACACTGTTCTATATTAAAGTAGTTACGTTGCTTCCATTCCTTACAGAGGAAGCATTTGGGATATGTCGTCCGTCAAATGAGAGTGACAAGATTAATATAATCAGTGGGTTTTCTGGAACAATCTTCACCCCTGATTACCCTGTCCCTTACCCAAATGATGCCAGGTGCAATTGGATCATCACTGTACCTGCTGGCAAAAGGGTGAAGTTGGAATTTGAAGATTTCGATTTTGGTCCAGTTTCTTCCAGTTGCAAAAAACGCACCAATGAGAAAGACTATGTGCAGATTGGCAGTGGACTGGTCCCAGGAAAAAACGCGCTTGCTCTTTATTGTGGATACGCCGCGGTTAGTGCTTTGAACGTTTATTCCACTGGGAGGTACATGTGGGTGAAGTTTTCTTCCATCTCGTCAAACCGTTCTTTCAGCTCAAAAGGTTTTAAAGCGCATTTTGAAGCTCTGGATATTCGTAAGTATCGTTTTTTTCTTTCATAATCTTCAATTTACGTGAAACATTTTCCCAAACACTACAAGTGAGTTGTCTGAATTTGGTCTAAATGCCCTTTTCTTTGGCGTGATTGTTATTAGAGACAAAATTTCTTGAGACACAAGTTTCAACAACTGCATTTAGAATATCATGAGTGCTACGAAATGGCATTCCTATTTTCTCTAAGAATGTTGCCGTCCTGTTTTCTGCTCCATTTGCTGATGTTATTTCTCTTTCCTTCTCTTCGTTTCTTTTTTTAATAATATTGTGCATGCAACAAATTCAATAAAAAAAAGTAAGTGAAGTAAATAAGCGGTACTGCACGCATCGTGTAATTTTCTTCTTCCCAGAGAAATAATTATTTTTTTCTTTGAACATTATAAGTGGGTAAAACAAACTGAATAAGTCTCCCAGGAATTGTGTCCAAGATTATGCATATTACTAGCCCCCTTACTACACAAATATCATGCTACATTTCCTATACTTTCTGTACAAGAAATCGGGAGATCTATGACGAACCTCAGGGCTTAATTTGCCAGGAACTAATCTGAATTTAACATTTGTATTTCTTCATAGCTCCTCCATCCAAGGAGATGTGCTTTCCAGGCAACATCTACAATAACAAGCTTACGTTAAGTGGCTCTTTTGGATCTCTACAAAGTCCACAGGATCACACCTGGTACCACTCAAGTTTAAGCTGTGATTGGCTCATCACTGTGCCAGAAGGGAAGATTGTGAAACTCAAGTTCGATAAAATTGATTTGAAGGAAAGCTCTGGATCGACGTGTACAGCAGATTATGTGGAGGTTTTTGATGGCAGCCGAAGCAACGACAAGAGTAAAGGAAAGTTCTGCGGTGACAGGAAACCGGAGGACATTCGCTCCAGTGGCCGGTATATGCGGGTGCGTTTCAGAACAGATCCCCTTAATTCAAATTATGAGGGATTTAAGGCCACGTACAAAGCAGAGGATAAATCCAGTAAGTTGAAAACATGATAGTTTATTGTATGCAATGTTTCCACAGTTAGTAGTGTTTTCATTAACAAGGCCCTTTTAACCCATTTTCATTAATAAGCTCGATCCTTTTAATACCTTCAATCCGGTCTTTTCATAGATAGCGCAGGTATAGATTTCAGTGGTTTTTATTGCCGTCCAGGGAACATGAACATGGACATTAAACTTGCCCGTTCTCTTTTCATGACTGAAAAGGCCAAAAAAAACGCTCTGGTTTGCTTTGTCAGGCAGTCATTCGTGCGGCTGTAAACCTTTTAGGGAATTAATTTTTCCCTTAACTTTGGTTGCCCATGCATAGGGAAGTAGAAAGGGCTTAGGAGCGGAATGTGTTGGGAGAAGGGACGGTAGAATAAAGGCTGACAAAGGGGAAAAAACTAGTAATTTGTAAAGTGTATTGTCACTTGGCAAAAAATCAACTCTTACCATGCAACATGAAACATCCTTGTAAACATGAAACATGAAACAACATGAAACATCCATGTAAATAGTGCTCAGGGCTCCTGTTGATGGCAGGTTGCTTTTAGCTCCTGAAGGGACTACCCTGAGCTTTATAACTAAATAAAGGTGTCTGTCTGTCTGTCTGTCTGTCTGTCTGTCTGTCCTTGTGTATCATAAAACAAAATACGCCTAGACACCTCTAGGCATGTAAAGAGGCCTTCCAGGGGGTAGCCTTGTGGCCATGTCGCATCCTCTCATGTAGCGATGTTTTTAAGAAAATAATTTCTAAGTAAGCAAAAAGGAGGCCAATGTTTCTGTCAAAAATGGTATGTAAATTGTTAAGGTTTTCACCTCGCGACTATGGGTGAAGCTTTGGTACCCCTCCTCCGTCCCGCCGGTGAGAATGGTGTATCTGCGTATGAGGCAAGTTTCATGCTCACCTGATTGTTTGTTATGATTGTTTTCAGAATCTTGGACTGTGATTGTTACCGCCATTGTTGCCATTGTGGTATGTTTTATTGCGCTTGCTTTCTGTGTCGTGATGATCGTAAAAAAAACGAAGACTCCCAGCCGAGGAATGTCGACCACCACACCTTTGGGCTCTCGTACCACACAACTAGGGGTGATACCACAGTCACCTTCTCATCTTATTGAACAACCAGCAACAAATTCTTACCCATCGCTCCCAGCTCCACCATACTCGTTACCAATAGAACCACCACCACCGTACCCTGGAGAGGAAACAGCTCCGCCGTACTCACCATCGGGGTAGTCGCAGCAATCACTGCGCAGATAAAGCACTAATGAACTTGTGAATACCACCCTGGGGGTTCGTAAACTGTATGCAGCATTGTTTTGGCCTAATGAAGTGTGAACATTCGAAATTCTGCCAGATTATACAGAGATTCTTTAGGAAACCTTCGTATGTTGTACAGAATTTCATGCGAGGGCATATAAAATACCTAGACCTTTACCTGACACATGCACCACGCGCATGGATATAAGTTTATAATAAATTTTTCTAATTTTAGTTTTATTGTAAGCGTATATTTACTCTCGATGTTGTGAATGTAGTTTTTAAATTTGTATACGTTTTATTACGTGGTAAGGTAGGTAAATCTGAGCGTTTAGATTGGTTCCTTATTGGTCGGGATTTTGCCAGGCGGACCATTTCCATGAAAACGATCATAGAGCCGTGCAGTTTCTGTTTTTCAAAGCTGCCAGCAAAATCGAAACAAGCATCGTCCAATTGTCATGAGCTACTTAATAAGGTAGCTTGTTGGAGGCGTACTGGGGAATATGGGTTCAGTTCTTTTTGTACGGACCTGGCTAAGCTCGGGTCTGTATTACCACGACCTAAGGCCAATATTCCCCATTAAGGCCCTCGCGTACGTTTAGTTACAGGTTAATATTAACTCAATGCTTAAGCCGTGAGAGTTAGTATGGACTATCAAGTTCTACTTGGCTTCAAGTGGCAGAAATCAAGCATAGATGTATAATACAATAATACAACTACAAATACAGATAAATTATCGAAGAATGAAATCATTTTTGTAATATAAAAGAAATTATATAAAGGTAATTTAGTTATTCGACTACTGACGGTATTACTTCACTTGCATGATTCCCCTCCCCGGCGTGGTGGGACATCCATGTAATATAATAAAGTCCATGCTCGTCGTCTCGATTAGGGGAATAAATGAAAGATGCTGGTTTTCATGACAACGCAACATTGTTTTATCTGTGAAAGAATCTTTCAGGGTGCACTGGAAAAAAAAATGATGAAACCCGCAATTATTTCCGTTTCTAGGCTTGAGCTCCGCTGGTCTCTCGAGTCCAGCTAGTTCACGAGCGCGGGCTCCTTTCCTACACAGCGGCTGGCAATCAAACCTATTCCGTCTTAAAGGGGCACAGTCAGCTGGCGCACATGCGCATTAGATACCATTTCATAGCTCATTTGCATATAACAGAGACGCGATAAAATACTCTTTTTAACCAGATATGATTAAATAATATCGTAGGATGAACGAGAGGACGTTCAAAAAAACAGGTTTTTCAGCAAACGATTGAAAATTAAGCGGAACACTACGAAAATTGAAGGGGATTTCTAGAGGAACTTTGATTTCAAGTGGGGTGAACTTTTTTCAAAGTGAGAAAACTAGTGTCCAGGTCAGCCCGATCTCAAAGCTGACTGTGTCCCTTTAAGTGGCGTCAAATAAAGCTTGAGCTACGCCTTGTCTTATAGGGGTTTAGGCATTTAGCATTTCCGACCTTCTCCGACGGGAACACCCCCGGAGGCATGTTTTATGCTACCTCTTAAAATCCAAGTGTCTTGGACAATTTTTGTGCGAAATAAAAATAAATGCCGTGTCATTTGTTGACAACTATTTTATTTTATTTCAGTAACTCCCCTTTTTTGTCAGGATACAAGCGTTTAGGTGCTCTCAGCGATATTGTTAACGTGAGCACTAAACTTAACGGGATGAAATTCGCTTGTTAGTTAGTCGTCGCCTCGCTTGCAGTTATAGTCAGGTAACTAACCACACAACTGTAAAATGGTCCAGTGGCCCATCCTCTAAAATGGAATGAAAAGACTTCAGACCAGATCAGGAATAAAAAAAACTTGCATTTTTAATTTACCGCGATCTTAATAATCACTCACCACAGTACTCTGCTATTTTATTTTAAAAAGATTGCATTTAAAATAGCGTCGACAAAGCCACATCACAGGAACAATACCATATCTCTTGTTGGCGAAATTTGGCTTGGGAAAAGGGGTGTGTGGGGGGGGGGGGGAGGGGTATTGTCGCACTCGCTGGACTAGATGTAACTTCTAGTTGCTACCAGTTGCCGGGACCATACATTCATACGCGTCGTCTTGTGGATTTTTTGGTGGGAATCGTGCGTACGTAATACTGCACTTTTGGGCAGCCGTCGTTTTTCTGGCGGGAAATAGCATGAAAATCGCATTTTGAAAGGGAGAGGTTTTTTCAGCGAAAAGATTGTTCCCGGAAACACAAGTTTTCCATCTCAGAAAAAGAAACTATTTTCTGTTGTTTTGTCAACCAACGATCGAGGAGTTGATACAGTGGAACCTCGATTTAACGAAGTCGCTGGGGACCGGCCAAATTTGTCCGTTATATTGGAGGGTTCGTTAAATCGAGGTTCCACTGTATTACGGTTTCAAAACATGGTTTAAACTGAAGCAGAACGTGAAAGAGCCGAGAACAGCAGAGAGCGGCAAAAATTCTTAATAGAGGCGAACAGCCAAGAGAATCGGGAAAATGAAATGGGGAAATGAGGCGTAACAGTACTAAACAATGCCCTGATAATGAGGTAGAGCGAGTCAGGGCTAGGGAAAAGAGACAAAATAATACTGAACGATGTCGTGAAGTAGAGTGAGGAAGGGTTAGAGCAAAGCGAGAGGCGAAGCTTAGCGGAACATGCCAGGATATATATGCGCGAGCAACGTCGAGAAATGATCAGAAGTGAAGCGAGCCTGGAATAGAGACGTCAATGGAGAATGATGCTGTTAAGATTGTAGTTTAGTTTAGACCGTGTGCGAGCAGTCTCTCTTCTTTGGCCGAAAATCTGTCGGGAAGAACGGAAAACAAGTAAACGAGCGAGCGTGACTGCGAGGCGGTTTCGCATATCACGCTCGCACCGGCTCATGTTGTTTTGCGTTCTTCCTTGCATACTTCCTACAGATTTTCGAAAAAAGAGAGACTGCTAGCAGTGTAAGTTCAGCTCAGTCCCTACAACTTTTGCTGAATTTTCTGCCTGGCATAATTTGTCATATTGTGGTTGATCGCTTCTCGGCCTTTTAGCTAAGATCGGTCACGTTGCCTTTCAGCCTCCAGTACGTTTGCTAGGGACTTGTTAGCCCTTTCAGTTGATCCCTGTGCGGACACCTGATAAACGTTTTGCCAGTTAGGCCGGGTTTCCTTGCTGGTTTCTCTGCTGTAGCGGAGTTGAGCCTTTGTGCACTCCGAATTCCAAACTACACTCCCAATCCTAAACCTTACTCTGAATTCTTGAACCTAACTCCGAATTCGTGAACCTCACTCCTAATTCTTAAACCTCACTCCGAATTCACAAAACTCACTCCGAATTCACAAAACTCACTCTGAATTCAAAAAGCCCACAAAGCCCAAAATGTGAAGTTTGTACAGCAACAGTGA
>JAHPZR010034715.1:47500-72157 GCA_019787425.1 Platygyra sinensis
TGATCAAGAACAACATATTTTGTTGTAAATTACACAAATACTTTCCTACCTGGAGACGGCGATCGACGAGCGAGTTGACGAACGTGGGCAACCCATTTTTGGCGCCAAACCAAAAGCTTGGAGACACAAAACGTTCATATTTTCCCTTTTGTTGATCTGCATGATATGTTTTTGGGAATATAAATCCCTTTTCTTGAATAATGAATGGCGTCTCTAATGAGAAATGTTGTCCTACTTCAATGGCTTTTTACCATCAGGCCGACTGGTACACAAATTTCCCTCGGTTTCAAGGTGCACAACGTGATCACGTGCGAGTCCAAAGTTCAAGTTGTTGTTTCCCTAGGGAGTTAGTGAGTTTTATTCGCCCTAGGGAGTTAGAGAGATTTAACCCACGGCACGTGACACGTTCTCCTCCAGACAGACAGAAAGACGGTATGAGACTCGGGTTTTTGAAAACGGGCGATAAGGCGGTACGGGAAATGTTGAGGCCACTGACATGTGCCATCCTCTCCCTTTCACCCGAGTACGGATTCGCGCTGCCTGGCATGGTGGAGCTACTACGACACAGGAATCTTTACCGTCGCACCGGACGCAAGGACCGCTTTGACGACTACAAATACTTGAAAGACGTGCTTCACAGGCTGAAACAACGGAGCCTTGATGAACTGAGAAAAGTTAAGTACGACGAATTGCTGGAAGGGCCTTTGACTCGCATCATCCATCTTCAGACTTACGAGAAAGACGGCTGGAGCATTTCCGGTTGTTGGACGTGCAAAATTATTGTGCGACAGTCAACTCTTGATTGTGGAAGTTCAAGCCAGCGATTCTTCCTGTCATTTTCTCCTTGAGGGGCCACCGAAACCCAAGACCCTTTTCCTTTTAAAGGAAGGGAGCCATTTTCATGGCATCAAAGATCCCGTCACCTTTTTTGGCAAGTACTGTCACTTCGATCGTTATCAAAAAAAGCCCTTTTGTACAGCTTAAAAAAAAGATCATTAAAAAAAGAACCAGAGTCAATGTTGTCTAGATGATTTTTTTTATTTTAGCTCTTTCCAAGCGCGGCTCCTCCTTCAACCTCACAAAGGGCTCCTCCTTCAACCCAAGGGGCTCAAACCAAAAGGGACCCCAATGAGAGAGAAGAGGGGAGCTGGCTGGAAACCAGTCTCCCCGAACCCTTGACACCCCCACCCCCGACATGCACGTGCGCGCACACCCCTTTTGACACACCCCCCTCGACACCTCCCTTGACACCCCCTTTTTTGACACCCCTTTCGACACACCCGCTCCTCGACACCCCTTTTTTGACATCCCCACCCCAGACATGCACGCGCGCATGCACCTCTTTCGACACACCCCCCCGACACCTTCCTTGGCACCCCTTTTTTGACACCCCTTTTGACACACCCCTTTTTTTGACACTCCCCTTTTTTGGGGGTTAGGGCTCACCGCATCAAGGGGTGAAATGAGGGGTTGAGGCGGAGTGACGTGATTATGCCTCGAAGTTTTTTTGGCGGCCATCTTGGGTGCGCATCCGGCCGGCCCAACTAGAACTACCAAGACTACTTTCTTGCAATAGCTTAATGAGTTGACCCAATTTGTTGAGCCAATCTGGGACATTCGGGGAAGACAGCGATGCCATCTAGCGGGTATCTTTTTTCATCTCGAGTGTTTAGCGACATACTCTCTCAAACCCTTCCAAAATCCACTACCCTTTTGCTTCTTTGGATGTCCTCGCCTTCTCTTCAAGGAATTTTTGCGTTTGGCCAACTCGCGCAACATGTATTTATGTCTTTTGAGTTTGGTTAAGGTCTACGGCTGAGCGGCTTCATCTTCTACCTCTGCAACCATAGTAGGTGATGTTGTCCTTTATGCCCTTGGCAGCTTGTGAAGCCAATTTCAATCCCACTCTGGCAAACAAAGGGGCTGGTCCAGACAAAAACATACTCATCCCTTTGGCGATCTTGTCGACCAGATGCAGTTTGCAGTGAAATGCGACACCACCCTATTGAGTTTGTTTCTTCTGCTTAGCAGCATGTCATCGTCGTTGTATCTTCCTCTTGGGCATGATTGCTTATGTACATGTCTCGTCAGTACGAGAGTTTTCTATCGTCTTCTTCGTTTACAAGTAGCTGCTTCCAATGCTTTCTTGGCACCGTAACTGGCTGCTCCACTGACAGCTCCCAAAGCCATGGCTTTTCCACCAGCCACCAAGGCAGATATCAAGGCAGCCAAGGGTGAAAAACAACCCTTCTGACGTTTGGTGCTTTGTCTTGACCATCCACCTGTTGTTCGGCATCTTTTTGGCATGATGTCTAGATGACAGGTCAAGCTCCGGTACCAGTGGTTTTATGCTTTGTCAAAATGCTGTCGACGGAGAGGTGATGAAACCGTTTGGCATACTCTTTGCACGCATCGATCGGTTAGGGGGGTGTTAAATCCGTTATGGTGTCGTCCAAGGTTTGCATCTTGATCAGGAACCCATCAAATTCTTCTAGAGGTAGTACTCACACTTAGGTTCTCAATTCGATCAACGTTTTTAGGTAAGTCATGTAAGCGAATCGATACATGTCCACTTTGAATGAAAACTGTTTGTTCCAACCTTTCACCACAGTCCAAATAACCGTCAATCCCACCACTGCTAAACTGTTCTTCCACATGGCTCCATCCACCATCCCTGCAGCAAAGACGAGTAAAGCCAATGCATTCAAGAAACCATGGCATCGTTCAAAATGGTAAAACATCTGGCGATGACACCACCACTGATGGTGGTAAAAGGCAAACAATCCATCTAATCGATGTAGCAAATCCGAATTGACCAATTGCGCATTGGTCTGGGAGCCATTCAACAAGGAGACGGTCGTACTCATTGTCACGTCAGTTTGACGATGGAATTACTTAGGGGGTATCTTTATAGCTCTGACATGTTCTAGGTGTGAATGAGACACGTTTTGTCATCAAGAGGGAATTAGCAGCATCGCATACATCCTTCTCCTTTAGTAGGTGACTGAGGTTTTGAAGATCGCTCTTGCTCTTGGGATGTAAATCCAACAGCATGTAGCCAAACGGAGGTGCGGTCAGACACTCGTCGAGACTTGCCTTGCACGTCTTACCATCAAGTGGGGAAAGCTTGAAGCAATAAACTCCTCATCCCTGATTGATCTCTTGGGTTCTTGAAGGCTACGATGTAGTGGGCGTTTCTGGAGATGCTCTCAGCATATTTACCAGGTGGGAACATGTCGTGACACAAATACATGACAGTAATGTTCTGATGATGCGAATGTCTGACAAACAGACCCAACACGCATTTGCCGTTCCCTCCCTCTTCCATGAGATCATCCAACACCAATAATCCACCCTCTGGAAACCATTTGGGCAAGAGTTCAGAGTTGGGATCCCTTCGTTAAAGTTGATGCCGTATTCTTTCATGAGCTCAAAAACGTGTTGCCATGCTCCGTAACAGTAATGAATCTGATGGGGTGGTCTTTCAAACGAGTCCAAATTGTTCACCAACAATTTGGTGGTAAACACCGTTTTGCTGCAGCCCGATAAGCAGACCACCATCAGACTGGAGGGAGTGTGAAATCGAAACGCTTTGCACTGTTCCATGATTTCAAATGATTGATCTGCCCACAGGTTGTTATTTTTACAAAAAGAATCACAACAACGGAAGGATTTTTTCAAGGTCTTTTTTTGATTTCCAGCCACAATCTTACAATAAATGTCTGACGCCGCAACGGGAAAAGCAGGTGTTTTGTTGATAGTCGCATTTACACACTTTCTTTCAGTCGAACTCTTTGTCGACCAGTTTCTTTAACATCTGACCTACTTTGTGGTCATTGTTCATATAATCGTGTTTCTTAAATCGATTAAAAAATTCATTTAAGTTACGTCCTTCAGCTTGATCGATCAGGGCGTAATTGACGCAACTCTGACTGTACAACGATTGGACACTTCTTCCATTTTGCATTACATACTTCCAATGTTGATCTAACCACTCTTGCAGGGGTCGAGTGCTCGAGTACGTCTCCAACAGTAAGGCATAATTGTCCATGAGTTCACACACATTGTTTTGCGTCCATAGGGGAATCCAGCTACGCACCGGTTGACCCTGAGGATCCGTGTTCATGATGTAACCGAGGGGTCCACACTTTTCTGGTTTGTCGGGCAAATGATCACAAGGAACCGTACCGTAAAAGTGGGGTCCTAAACTGGGATGACTCAGAGCCAAATGATCCAACTGCAAACCCCGCTCTACTTGGGGTTCAGGATCGGACTGTTCAAACATCCGTTGGCAGCGTTATCAAATACGAACAGGATGCAGTTTTTTCTGTGACCCCAATCGGCTCTTCTGACCATATTTCCTCTGTGTCTGCCCAGACTTCCCGTGGCCTGCAGGAATCGGAAATAACCTCTCAGATCTTTGCTGCCGTTGTCATGAGTCATATTTAACGTCTCATAGGGATACTCGTCACCTCTCACCAATGGCTTGATCCTGGAGAGACCGAACTTTTGGAAAGCAAATGGAACTTGGGTCACCATTCCATTGAAGGCAGTGGAGGCCACCAAGGCTACAATCACCAGGTTAGGAATCCTATTTTGAAATGGATTACTGGATTCAAAATGCTGCTGATCTCCTTGCATATTGAAGGTTCTGATCTCACTTCGGACTGTCGCATAAGACACCACCTTACCACTATCAATGGTCTGCATTAATTCTCTGTAGACAGAGGGGTTGATTCTCACTTGACAGAGGTAAAGTTTCACTTTGACGTTGGCAGCCGTGAGTCTTCCATGTAAGGTTACTCCGTTCAGGAAGACGTGGGTGGGTTGAAGTACATCTGGATTCCGAGTTGAACACTAGGAACTAACAACTTGTTGAAGTACGTGGAAGACTTCCATGGGGGGTCTGAAGTGTAACACGTGGGTGTTACCCTTCGTATAATTGGCTTGCTCTTCTTTCATGAGTTTGATGTTGGCTTGTTGAAAATCATTGTGACCAGCTCCAGCATTGGCCGCAGTGTCTATATTGTTAGCCGTCAAGGTGGCTGGCAAATTGATGCTGTTGTACCATCCTTGTGGTTTCAACACAGTCTCTCCATCCAATCTGTCATTATTCAACAAGGTTTCCAGGTAAGCTTTGTGATGGTACGTATCCGTCTGAGGACTGATGAGCGTGCCATTGAGTCGAACACTGATCTGCTTGAACAAGGAGTGAGCCAGGTTGTTGACAGGAAACAGATTATTCACTTATGTCCAGGATTAAACGCAAGTATTGTTTAATTAGTACTTCATATTTGGCAGGGTCATTTGACATTTTCATATTTCTTCATGTTTGACAGAATTGTGTGTGTTTTGGTGACTTTTTCCCAATGAGGACACTTTGTGATGCTTATCATGAGGAATTTGAATCTCATTAGCGTTCAGTTCTGGACATATCTCAGATTATTGGCTGCAGCCACATTATTAGCATCGTTATTTTTCAGAGTCAGTTCCAGTTCCAAGTAACTGCAAGAGAGATCCACGTAATCTTATTGTGGGTTCACTTGGAATTCCATGGGATTGATGCCTGTCAAGAAGGTCTGAATGGGGATCATTTGATAACTGAGATCGGTTGGGGGAACTCTGAACAAGTCCAACGTGGGATTCGTTGTACCCACAGAACCGGCGTAAGGGAGTAAATCGGTCATCGTCTTCGTTTCTTGCGTCGTGTTTGCAAAGTGTTCTTCACCCAACTGTAGTCAAGTCGTTTTGTGCGTGAAGGTAAGATCATCCCCCCCTTTTGTACACTTCTCTGTCGACCACTCGACGACATACCAGTCATGATCAGAGGTACGCGTAGGGAGGTACGCGATGGCGAACGCATCTGGAAAAGATGGGATTCATTTGCCAAAGATGCCATTCACTTTTTGTTTGGCCACTTTGTTGATCTCCTGTAGTGCTTTTTGTTTGATGGATCGTTTACCGTCTCTCTTGACACCGCGAATACCTTCGGTTATGTTGGGTAATCCCAATGGTCCACCGGTTTTTAAATCTTTCCATCTTTCTTGTGCACTAGCACAGATGAAATCTTGAAGAAATCCATTGCCCGATTGATCGTCAGGTCTGAAGCCCGCCAAACTTCCACTTCTCATGTTTGTTTGAAATGTAAAGTGACGAGCGTATTTCCTTCACCAAATCTCGCCAGATCACCTGTGGTCTCTGCCACTTGCATCTCAGTAATGTCCAACACCTGCTTGCATAGTGAAATATATTGAATATGGAGAGGTTCGAAATACTAAACCCCTTCTCCTTTACGGAGAAAATTGGCTTCTCACAGTTAATCAGATCATCTGTGACTTGATTCCCTACTGCCAAACTTACACCCACAACAAGGATCACGAGCAAGTTCCTGCCACAGCTTGGTTGAGATTCATGAAATGCCAATTGCAGGTGACACTCAGAGTCAAAAGACCTCGATCCACCATCCAGAACACAGGCTTGTCCTTCCCATGTCCCAGTTCGTGACCGTCTCCCAGATCGTGTGTCATATTTTTCAAGTTCAGTACTAAATCAGTAAAAAACGCTTGATGTAGACTGGGACCCAGTACATAATTTTTAGGACTTGTCTCTTTCAACCATCCCATCTTTAAAGCCAGTGTCCGGTTGATCATGAATGCACTGGGTTATTTCGAATGTACTTGTGTGGCCTCGTTGTCTGTCAACAGATCACTTCCTTCCCATTGGAACTTGATGTATGTTCTCTTCACATCTTCTGTGACGTACTTGGCCCCAAATGTCGGACCACCAAAGCTGTCGATATAATGTTGTTCGAAAGAATTGATCACAGATTTCATGAAATCAACCCCGTTGTCGTACTCCAACACAATGTCAGGGTCTTTTGGGTTGTACCAAGCTCTACCAAACTTCGTTGTGTTAGGGGGGAATTTTACAGCCCAATCCATGATGAACAGGATTTCTTTGGCATCCATCAACTTGGGAAGTTCAATTATGCAGTCAGGTAGAAAGATGCTACTCAATCCCACTTTCCATCCTGAACCCTCCAGTTGTTTGGGGTGAGTTAAACTTATCTTGAAATGATTGGACTGGTTCTGTGGAAACTCGTTCTGTTTGGTGTGGCTGGGTAAGGTCAAGTAAAAATTGTCACTCATAGTTGAAATGTAGGGTCATCACTTGCAATACCAAGGACACTAACTTCCCTGTGTACTCGGTCACTTGTGTGTCAATGTCGTTCACATCACTGCGCACATGTCAATATTGGTTCTCTCTTCCAGAGTGTACAGGACTTCAACAGTTGGCCCCACGTTTGAGCGAAGAAAGCCTTCTCATAGGCTGGATCCGCAGTGAGTGGGATAATTAGTGGGGTTGGTTTTCGTTCCGGTCCGAGTTGCTGATCAATTGCTTCTTCTTTCATCCCGTCCTCAGTAGGCCATGTTTCTCCCCCCAACTGTTGTACTTGTCTGGCCATCCTTTCCACCGTACCAAGACTTTATCCCCTTTACGTTTGACAATCTTCTCCACCCAAAACAGATTGTCATCCATCTTGGTAACTTTTTGCAAATCCTGGGCATAAAACGTACCACTCAGAGGTGTTCCACCCCATTCATTGATCTTGTATGTGGGCACCACACCTGGCCTGACTTGAGCCACCACAAACACTTCTTCGGTCCACCCTGGTAAATACCCTTCCTTAAAGATTCTATACTTTTTGTTGAGTCTGACATGATCCCCCACTTTCAACATGGGTCTAGGGCATTTCAATCCCAAACATTTGGCGTACAAATTCTTCCGCACTTGCTCTTTGTTGCGTGCATTCACTTTTGTGGGGGCCATCTTGATGCTATGGTGGTATGAGCGATTGTACCCCAGGACCAACTCTTTCAACATGGGTAGATAACTCAACGTCTTCTTCACGGTAAAATAACCATACATTCTCTTCTTCAAGGTCTGATTAAATCACTCAAGGGGCTTCTTTCTCTTCATAATCTCTGAAGTTTATAAACGCAGTCTCTCCACAGATCGAAGCGAAGTTCTCTGACACGCAGATAATCTTTGAATGTATCAGGGTGCCATTTCAACCACAAGATACAAATGACCAAACGCATCACATTCTTTTCAACATCTACCTTGTCCAACACTTCCAAGGGATCGTCTATGTCCACGGAATCTCATTCTTTCCATATCGACCATACAAGCTTTTGCATTTACAACACAATCGGGTCCAGCTCCATCGATCAGACATTCTGCTACTCACTCTCACAAGCTCAGAGCACAACACATTCAAGAGTTGAGACTGAAGCCAAATTCAAACTTTATTCAACTTAAATTATCTACAGCAAAACGGTTTCTGATTGGCTCAAAAACTTATAGGTACAAAAAAGGATTTGTTTTCTTAAAAAGAGAGTAACAAAGGCACTAACGAAAGACTGTCGTCATCATTCGAAATGTCCGAGATGCACTCTTGGACCTTGATATCCTGGAGATACCCTTCTTCATCCTCGGAAGACTCCCAAGAATAAATCTTACAATTATGCTGACAGCACTCCTCCGCTTTAACGGGTCTCCACATCAGAGCGGCCTCTTCATTTCCACTCACATAAAAGGCCTGGGGCATGTCCTCTTTACAAGCACCACATAACACCTTACTGTCGTCATTGATGACCTTAAAGAAAAAGCGATCTTTCCACATGTCACGGTGATGCATGACATCACTCAGCAATTCTTCCATCTTTAAACAAATGTCTCTGTTATCTCCCCTCTTAAAGGTAAGCAGGGACTGAAGACAGGGACAGTCATTGGATTGACCCTTCAGTCGATCTGCCATGGCTTGATGGAGCCGAATGGGTTCCATCAGGCCCAGGATGGCATCCTTTACATTGTGCAGGATGGGATTTTCAGAAATCAGACAGGAACGATTGTCAGCCATGATAGGATCACTGCAATGGATGAATCTGAAATCATCCAGATTTAAATGGTACAACACAAGACACAACTCACCCCAGTACAGGTAGACCTTATCATTCTTCTTCATCAGCTCCAGAGTCATGCGTCCCTAATCCGGACAACGTAGTAACAGAAAATCGGATCGCACCATGGTGTGGGGCAAATGAAGCGTGAATAAACGAGTGTCACATAACTAAACTCACATTCGTCAGCGATTAAAGTGTACCTAGATCCTTTACCTCCACATCAGCAATACTTGTCATCAACTCCTTGATCTGATTGTTACCTGTGTAATACATCATGATCTGAAGTATATATGAAATAATTCATATTTGTACTGCCGTTGTAGATGAAAGTGAAGAGTGATCATCGCAGTAAATTTTCCAATTTAAGCAATTGGAAAGAAGAAGCCTGAAAAAAAAAATCAGGGCTTCAACGTGTCCCCCAATATAGTCAACAGCTTATCGTAATAATGCTTCCTCATCTAAGACTTGTGTTGACTTCAGTTCACTCAACTGAGGGTGATGACTTAGAGTTCCCCAGTCAATCAGGTGCCTCTGGAGTCTATAGTACAAAGGAGAAACAATGCCAAACTCCAAATTAAACAAGTTGTACCACAAAGTACAATCGCCTATGATCACTCTCTTTGACAAGAAAACCAACGCAGCATTCAGTTTTTTTCGCATATCTTCTCAAACTCTTCGTCAGACAACTTCCTAGAGATCATCTCAGTGCAACGGCCAATTGAGAATGACGCGTCTCCCAGCCATGGAGCTCCTTTTATACTCTGTCTATCCCACTTTTACAGAGTACTAGTACTTTTCCGATCACGCCGACCAATCACCATTCAGTTGTGTCATCACGATTCATGTGAATGACCTTATAAGGACATGACCTGACTCTTGTGCCACCTTTCCCTGATTGATTCCATGAAAAGCATATATAGAAGCGCAATCACTTCACAGATCATTTTCAAACTCGGAAAAAGTCATGACTGCAGAGACCACCGAAGAACCTTTTGTAAATTCCTGGCATGCATACCAATGCCATACCACCCATTGATCCCAGGGATCCTCGCATCGTCAATCCCACAGGTGAATTTGGACCGGAAAGTTACCTTGACATGGCACATGTCTCCCCTGCCAAGTATCGAATGTTCAAATCGAAGCCAAGAGAAGGGCACCAAGAAGAGAAAGCTGGACTTTAAAGGTATGACCCAAACCACCTTAGATCATTGGTTATTCAAACCCAAGACACCCACATGAGTTCGATTCAAAGAATGGGTACTGTTGAGAGTTGGACCACGGTGTCCTTGAAGGGGTTCACTGATACGTGTAGTGCCTTTGCCCAGAAACACCTGCAAACAAAACGTAGCATGGCTCATCAACATTGCTGGTGCCGCCAAAGACTGACCGCCAGAAACGTCAAAAGAGGACTTCACTCACTTACTAAAAAGAATGATGCCAGAAAACACCAAACTTGGATACTAACAGTTTCATTCTCCACAGAGTCTCAAGGAACCATTAATGGTGGAAGCATGACATTGGTGAGACTAGACAAGTTCAAGAAGGATACAGTCCTGACAGAAGTACTTCCCGTGAAAGACACAAAGGGATAAATCACCAAGGTGCAAGTACTAGAAGAGGGGGAAATGCCAGAAGAGCGGTTAGTGCAAGTGGCAGTGTTTGATCTCGACGAGTTCTTGGAAAGGTTGGAAGAGTTTTAACCTCAATGCCCTCTATGTCAAGTACCCATGAGATTTGCAAGCATCCCAGGGTATGGTGGTGAAAATGTCTACTACCGCTGTCCCACAAGATGCTGGGACACCAAGTGTTATGTGACCTGCCCTGCTGATGAAGTGAGAGTATCTGAGATGCGTGGAAAGACAGACCCACCCATGCTACAAGAAGATTGACCCTGCCTGTTTGCATTGTGTGTGACCTCTCTCTGGTGCTAGCCACCTCCCATTCAGTCAACAACTCAGAGTGACTTTATCTCAAGTGCCCTGGCAGTATCTGCAAGTTCTTTGAATGGAACAACCAGCCTCCCAGAGGCATGGCCAAAGTCATTCTCATTGACAGAGACAGAATACATTAAAGCTTTTCAAGAACTTTAATGACACTTTTCATAAGTCTTTTACAGAGGTTTTTGCCGGGGGGGGGGGGGGGGGGTTTGCTGGACTTTGTAAATGATTTTTATTACATTAATGAGTATGAAAGTGAAGAGTGATCATTGCAGTAAATTTTCCAATTTAAACAATTGGAAAGAAGAAGCCTGAAAAAAATCAGGGCTTCAACAGGATTCGAACCAGTGACCTCCGCGCTACCAGTGCGATGCTCTACCAACTAAACTATGAAGCCACACATTGGGAGCGAGGCCAATTTATTGAGCTCATATCTTTCCGTGTAGTGAAATGATGTGAAGTATATACGAAATAATTCATATTTGTACTGCAGTTGTAGATGAAAGTGAAGAGTGATCATCACAGTAAATTTTCCGTTGAGGCCCTGATTTTTTTCAGGCTTCTTTTTTCCAATTGTCTAAATTGGAAAATTTACTGCATTGATCACTCTTCAGACGATATTGTTCTTGATGGCAATGATCGCATTAAACAAGTTCTGTGCAAAGCTCTCCTTCATCTGATAATATTTGCGTTTCCACCGCGTCCAGTTCTCTCTCTCGCTATCAAAAGAGGTATAAATCAGGTCAATGATGACCTCAAGCTGGCTGGACTTCACAAACCACTCCACAAACACTTGACCTGCCAAGATAGGAGAGCATTGTTAAACTTCCAAAAGCCAGGTCCCTTAGGGACTATGTTTGTCTAGTGTAAAGATAGAAAAACTGTCTTATGGCTGGGTGCTATTGAGGATTGAATATCATTTTTCTGGGCCCATTTTGTTAAATTTTTTAACACAAGAAAAAAATCTATTCTGGATCTCATTTTTAAGGCTTTGGATACGTACGAATATTTGTTTATGTTTGGATGTTTAACTCTTTGTATATCTACCAGATCAAAAATATCCATTGTCACTAAGATCAGATTCCAGAAGCCAGTTGGTACATACATCCAAGGTAAACCACCTTTCTTGTCTTTCTTTCTTAGAGTACAATTCCAGTCACCTCCTATAATTAGTGTCGTTAATTCAGATTGGTCTATCAAATAGCTGTTAATTAAGCTCTTCTATAAATCACAACTGCTCGGCTTGATCATTAGGCGCATATATATTACTAAGTGACAATTCCAAACCATTGAGAATCAAGTAAATTAGAACTATTCTTCCTGAGTTGTCGCTTAGGGAATTTTTAATCTTGCTGTCTTCAACAGCAGGATTTAATGAGAAAAAAACATTTCACCTCCCCATTCATTTTTCCAGATTGACTCATCACTTAGTTCCAAATATGCTTCCTGTAAGAAGTAGATGGTAGCATTTTGATGTTTAAGAAATGTAAACATGATGCTCCTCTTGGTCGAATTTCCAAGACCTCTAACATACAGAGAGATGATTTTACATACTTGTTTGCTAGACATCACTTTTCAAAAAAAGACAGATATTACAATACAAAATAGGCTTTCTAGAAAAGAATACTGAGACAAAACAAAAAAAATACACACAGAAATGTGAAACACTCAACACAAAACATTTAAGTCTGAATTGGGTGCTGTCCTTTTTCAGTGTTTATTCTGCGATCTCAAAATGCAGGAAATGGCATCTTAGAGGCACATATCTTAATTTTTTCCCATGGCATGATGCCTTCGGATCCCCCTAGAGACTCACGCCTGTGGCGACCATGGGCAAGGCTATACCCGGCCTAAAACCTCCTTTTTTAGTTTCCAGGGCTGAAATCTCTGAAACTAGCATTTTTAAAATTTAATTTAAAATTCAATTCTGCTGCCTTGTGAATTATTCAACTACAAACCCATTAGGAACATCTTCAGTTGCCCCAGGGGTGGGGCATTTTCTACTATTTCCTGCCCTACATGGTGGGGCATTTGTCACTTTTTGCATGCTATTAAAACTAATCCCCACTTTATCCTGGGGAGGTGGTGGGGGGAGGGGGGGTCAGGGTTTACTTTGACTGGTGCATAACATCAAACTCAAATTGATCATGAATTTTGTCATACTATTGTCAAAGTGAGTGCCTGAGAATTTGTGCTGTTATTGTAAAATTAACAAATTGACGTCTTGCGTTGGTCCTGTTATTGATCATGAATTTCGTCATAACATTGTCAAAGTAGCTGTGGATCCACAAGGCGATAGCCGAGTGGATTTGCAGACTACTTTGACAATGTTATGATGAAATTCATTGTCAATAACAGGACACACGCTTTAAAAACTGACGCCTATTTGTTTTTTACGATAACAAATTGTCAAATTGTCCGCTCTTGTTCGTTGATCAGCACATAAATTACAAACTCGTGTGTCTGTCTGCTTATGGACAATAAAAATTAGCCAATGAGCGCGCAACAATTTCTGCAGTTATCGTTAAAAGTCCATTTTATCATAACAGCACAAATTCTTGCACACTCATTGGCTGATTTTTATTGTCAATAAGCAGATAGACACATGAAATTATAATTTATGTGATGCGGCAAAGAGCAAGAGCAGACAATTTGACAGTTTGTTATCATAAAAGCAAATGGACGTCAGTTTTTGATGCCTCTGTTCTGTTATTGATCATGAATTTCGTCATAACATCGTCATAGTAGTCTGCGATAGCCGAGTGGATCCAGACTTCTTTGACAATGTTATGATGAAATTCAGGATCAATAACAGGACAGATGCATCAAAAACTGACATCAATTTGTTAAATTGAATGTAATACTTATCTGGCAAAACAGTCCAATGCACCTCTGAGATCAAGAGCACATAGAAAGAAAGACCAAAGTCTACATGGCCTGCTCACATGCTCACATGTACGTCACATGTCTTATCACATCTCTCAATTACGGTACCAGTTTACTGGCTGTGACATGCCCCTGCAAAATTAGGCGGGGTGGCCATTTTGTCCTTACAGAAATGTGGGTTCCTTACACAGGGCAACCAACTCTGCAAAGCCACAGGCCAAAATTAGGCATGCTTTTCCACTCCAACGCAAAAATAATATAAAATCACTCTATGGGAGACCAACATGTACAGTATTGTGCAAATTAAAGTAATGCAAACGATAATCAACAAATATCGCAAATATTGCGATATATCGGCAATATTTAACAAGATTTTACCTTAAATGATATATCGTTAGAGCTATTGTTTTATTTCTCGTTTCACGTCAGCGATCTATCGTTTCCGCTTTGCGATCTATTGTTTCCACTTTGCGATATATCATTTCTGCTTTGTGATATATCGTTTCCGCTTAGCGAGATATCATTCCAGTTTATCGTCCAGGCATTGTGAAGTATACGTACACTTCTCCAAAGATCATTTGCGATAATGACGAATCCACTTTGTTACGAAGTCAGCTTTTGAGATGGTGAGTGGCGAGTTAAATGTTTTCAATGTTAGCTAATTAAGTCTTAATTAAAGGAACTATTGAACCTACCTGCCTTGGTTCCATAAAAAATCCACTCTGTAATGCATGAAATCCCATTACAAATTTCATAGCAAAGAAGGCAACTGTGTTACTGTAGAAGTGTAGGTGGGCACGATAGTCAAAAGCCAGTTTGCTCCAAAATCGAAGACACTTTGCTCCATACAAAAGTCACTTCGCTCCAATGATACAGAAGTTACTTTGCTCCATGATTTTCACCCAGAAATTGAATCGCCTGGCTTCCAAATCGAACACCAGATAAACTGGAAGGTTGATACTTCTTCTTGAGGTATTCAATTTGAAGATCCATTGAAAATCCAAGTGCTAACTGCCAAATAATTTTCGGGAAATGCAGCTTTCGAAGCGACCAGCATCTGTGGCTGGGATTTCGTGTGCCAAGGAACAACAGTCACGCTGTTTGCTTCACCCTAATTGGATGCATTCATTAGCACATATCCAATCAGCGTGGATTTATGGTTTTGCTTTGCGATATATTGTTGCAACAAAATCTTGCTACAATGATATCTTGGTGAGATAACGCGAAGATTGTACCGATATCTCGTTTTAATGTTTGCCAATCGGCGTGATGTTTCGCGGATATATCGGCGATAAATCATGAGAACAAAGCACGATATTCGTCCATTATCATTTGCATTACTTTTGCACAGTACTGTAGATGAGACGGCTGATATCCAGAATAACATAAGGGGAGACCTCTTTGCAGAAAGGTGCTTCATTTCATGGCAAAATGTTTGTCTAATAGGATATTGCAGCAGGATCTGTTTCCTTGGGCAATAATAAATAGATAGCTTTCCATGGTGGTTGTATGTATTGCCAGAAACAGGACCTGCTTGATTGGTCTTGCAAAGGTAGTGGAAAATGCTATTAACCTAAGGTTTAAAAAGATCAAATAAGTCTCCATTAATATTTACGAATTGAAGTACATGACCTCCCTTCCCTCTTTTGTTTCTGCTTTTTTTAACTTTCCATACATTAGCCTGTGAAATTTGCTGGTTAGATGGGCTTCTTTACACAGTTTGTGAGAAAAGACTACATCCTTCAAATTTGGTGAATACAATCTTCTGCTCAGTATTTTAACATTTTGATTCCCAAAATTGTGTGAAGTTCAATTTTGGAAAAAGTTGTTGGCCATCAGATTCCCATACAAACACTGAAATTTCTGCCTACCTTGTCTACTTGGGTCGAAAACCATGAACTACCAGCCTACATGTACAGTCAAAGCAGCATGAAAGGGGCCTATGCAGAGGAGAGAGGCCCTTGTATGGTTAAAGAAAAGTCTTAAAAGACTAGACTATTTAAAATAATAACTTAACTATGTGGACTGCATACTTTTTAGAATATCATATTCCCATTTTCATTTTCATTGCAGCATCTAACTCTCTATTAAGGACTCTATTAAGTTGGCAAAAATGCAACTGTTGTCTTCCGAGGCCTGGAACTAGTGACGTCATAAGGTGCGTAAACTTTAATTGCTTCTCTTCGAGTCAGTGTATTTCCTATAATGTTAGCACTCGCTGAGCCGTCTTTTTGGCGGTTTTATTCGGTGGAAAAAGTCCTCAGATGATGAAATGTGGCTAAATATAATTTAGGCAAAGTTAGACTCGAAGGAATGCAGTCAGCAGTTTCACATTTCACGGTACGTGACCTGTGGGGCGGCTCGTTGGAGATTTGCAGGGCTTTTTGGATCTTGTTGCCTTTCTTATGCAGTTTTGCTTGTTGATCTTTGCGGATCGTTTGCTCTCTTTAGCGAATCTTTGCGGATTCTCGCCCCTTCCCGTCCCTCCCGCTTGGTTGGGGGATCTTTAGGTAAGTAAGGGTCAGGTAAGTTGTTTTCCACTGATTATTCAGTGTGACGGTGCCAGTTAGCGGCTGCTTGTGGGGGTGGTTCCCGCTTCCAGGGTTGCCATGGATACCTCCCCTCTGGCTTACGGCTTCTGCTCCCCGCCACCTTTTAGGCACCAGTTCCCAAGCTCTCTGTTTGTGATGAGTTTAATTATCAAGTAACACATCATCTTCTTGTGATGTTGACTCGCTGCAATTAGCGGTAGAAGGAGAAGGCTCTTTTAATTCGATTGTTCAACGCTACTGAGTCAGGTCATAGAGGAAGGAGACGTGACGCAAGAAGATGAGGAGGACAAAGATGGTATACACTTTGTGAACTTAGAATCTCGATTCGAAAACAAGGAGACAGGCTTAAATTGGTAGACTATAAATCTGTCATGCCATCAATGTAAGAAAATGGTGAAAGTGTTGTTCGCTTTGACAAAATATTTAACCTGATTTAACCACTTGGGTCGCAGTTGTGTTGCAAATCTCACATACATTGTGCAAACATCAAGTTTCAACCAAACGCATGTTCTAGTTGCTTCAAACAGTATTTCCCTTTTCTGCTTGGATAAATACTCGCCCGCTCGTTTGGTGTCTCAAAAACTCATACCGAAAGGTATTTAACATTTCTGTGTTATACCGTGAATTGCTTCAAGTCTTTTTGTTTACATTTGAATTTGTGTATTGCAATTAATTAAGTTCCGAGCAACGCTCTGCAATTCCAAATCCTCCTCTTAATCTTTGAAGGAATCCATGCAACTGTTTCTTGCTAATGGCACCAATTGCCATTTCAAATGTCCAGGGCATTGCTGACTTCTCCACTCCATTTTGGTAAATCGCTGCAGTCACTGGCAACAAAATACAGTCAACGTTTCTACCAAGATCGACCACATCAATCCTCAGGACTTTTGAATTCACCAGCTGCACATGTGTTGTCAAAATTGACCTGGTCTGACCTCAACACCTCGGCCGTATCGACACACAGTCCTGGTGCTATCATGCTGTCTTGCATGAATAGCATGAGACAAGTTAAACATTAAACCAATGGTCGGCACTTGTCGGAAAAGAATGATTTCAGCGCCAGAGCAGAGATGAGTAGACACGAAAGATGAGAACAAAACTTGCCAAAGAAATCAGAAAACAGCAGAAAATCTTCTATCACCCCCACATTTATGTAAAAAACATAGGGCCTTATAATTTTTTGTGTTTGTTCCCCTCTTCCTTAACCTATTTGATGTTCCCTTGTTCCCTACGATTTTTTTGCTTTGTTCCAATGTCCCCATTGCCAAATTTCCTGTGTCCCCTTGTTCCCCAAAAACCTCTGGGGGCCCCTCAAATTTTGTCGTTTGTACAATGTCCTGTTATGTCAAGGAGTCTTGTTCTGCAACGTGACCCCCGATTTGCATCGCAAAACTGTCACGCCACAGGCATCGCCCCAACCAAACGGCTTGTCTTGAATGGTGATAAATTTGGTTTATAGTTATAAGGCAAACCAAACACGATTCGAATGCAGTGTACTATTTTTTTGATCCTACCAAGATGGCCTTTTTTTTTGCCTTCTCTCTCCCTCCCTCCGCAGATCCTACCTACATATATCAACATCTTGACTAACGTTAAACAAGACGTCTTGAAGCAATATGGGCAAACACGGATTTGCTATATTTTTCGGCTCTGAGTTACATGTATTATAAAGGCTCTCTTGAAACAAATTTCTCTATATTTGCCATCCCATTCTCGCATTGGGTTATCATGCTAACATGTCCTGATAACATAAATGTTATGTTACAAGTCTGCGAGAAATCATCAGCCAAAATCATGAGTGCCTGCAAATTAAATCACACAAATCACAATGTTGGGAGGCCAATACTATTTCAAATGAAATCTTCGCTCCCTTTCAGTTTGTTCCTGTTTGTGTGAAGACTCGAGAGTACAACCACTAAATCTTTATTGAGACATCTCCACTGCAGAGGATCTCTACTGTTTAAAAGCCGTCGATAGAAACTTTGTGCGAAATGGAGGGAACAACACGGACACATTCGTCGCTTTGCAGTTGGGCCGGTGTATCTGAACAAATTGCTAGCAATGTGTTCTTCTGACTTCGGGTTTCGAAAATATAAGCAAGGCAGTGCCTTCCGTGTTAGTGGTGTTTTGCTGCTTGCTAAAACAGGCCCTCCAGTAACGAAAAATTTCTTACTCCTTCGCTTATTCCCCTCAGATGCTTTGATGCCTTGAAGGTTTTACACACCTTATGACGTCAACTGTACTAATTTGCATATTTTGACCGTGTGTGGAATGTCGCACATGTTGACTCGAATTGGCCAACTTTGAAGCTTGAGAAAAAAATTGTACGTGCTTGTCCGAAGCCTAAAGTCGAAAATTACAAATCAGAGGATCGTAGACTTCAATATTTTAGAAAAAAAAAGTAGAGGAAAACTTCATTTCACAGGCACTTTAAAAAGTCAACAGTCTGCATTTTTATTTTTATCCTGTCTACGTTATGTGAAAAGGTTTTAGTTTTGAGAAAGAAGACTCCAAGCATAATCTTGAGGTCACAGATATTTCATACTCAAATGTATGGAATGGCAGAACTGTCTTATGATATTTATTTTTATTATATCGGGTGGTTATGTCATTATATTAAGTAATTTTGTTATTATATTCAGTGATTAACCCATTCTACTCGGTGCTAATTATGTCTTTATATGTGGTGCTCTCTTTACTATATTCGGTGCTTATTCCATTATACTGTTTTCGGTGCTTATTCCATTATATTTGGTGCTGCCTTTGCTATATTGGATGTTCCTTCGTTATACAGTGTACTCGGTGCTGGTTTTATTATATTCAGTTCAAACTTTGTTTGGTGTTTATTTCATTATTACGGGTGCTAACTCCATGATATTCAGTGCTCTCTTCCTTATATTCGGTGCAAAGGCCATTATATTCGGTACTTCCTTGTTCGGTTATTACTTCATTTTAATTGGTGCTTACATGTACCTTATTTTATTCTGTGCTTTCTTCGATATGATCGTCACCAGTCTTTGAAAGGGGCCATACAATTTGGAGGTAGTCTGGGAAAAAAACCCAGAATGCAGTTCTACCCTTCCCACCGTTTCAATCGCAAAATGGAGGACATTTTAAAAGAACTCCATCTTGAGGGGTTACAAGCTCAGTTTAGAAGAGAAATAGTTCCTTCGACAATTTTGGCGTTGACCGATGAGCAAATTGAACGATTGAGCATTTCAGCGATAGAAAGTGTTTGATAGAGATAGTGTTTGATTGCGACTGCTTTGCTGAGAAGGCAGCGCTGGGACCTCTGCTGGTGGCAGAAGTGTTGCTGGCACAAGACCTTCAGCTGTGCAATCTGTGAAGAAGAGGCTTTTTAATCCTAGAGGCTCCAGAATACAATCCAAAAACAAGAAAAAGCAATCCGCACACACTTGGACTGTACAGTTTGTCTATTTGGCTGACAGGTATCAGTGCAAAATCCCTTCAGCCACCGAGAAGCAAACATTGCACAAAGCCGGCCTGGGAGTAAAGAAGATCAAACTTCAGTTAGATGACGATGAAACCTCCGTACATGGAAAGCTTATTCCTGGGGAGAAAGATGATGTGGGCGACATGAAGGGGTTTCCCCAGTTACAGGAAGCAGGTCGATTGGAAATGCTTCACTGCCTTCCAAATTGCCGGGATTTACAACACGCCCCCTTGACGCACTTTGTTGGCCTTCCTGTGCAATTGTGGAAAGCTAGAATAACGGTCCCATAACATAGAAGTTGTGGAGAAAAAGCGTTTTTTTCGTCAAACCAAGGGAGTTCATTTATGTAGAATAATATAAGGTAAGTAATAAAAATACAGTGAAAATAAAAGTTATATTAACACTACAGATGATGGCTTTGGAAGACCAAAAACAATGAATTATCTTTGTCGCTGCATGCGGAACATTCAAATTTTTCCGCTAAAGTAACAAAAGCTAATGGCTGCGAGCTGTCTGTTTCCATTTATCTCAGCATGGTGAGGACGAAACAAAATCTCGTAAGGGGTAATTTTGGTTAGCCTGTGAATACAGACGGATTTTGGTCCAGGATATCTAAAATTATTCAGGTTTATGAACGTTATGATGGCGCAAACAAAATGCAAATTGAACAACACTGAGTTATTCCTCAAACAGTTCCATATTCAGAGCAAAGAAATTGGAAACAACGGTCGACTGAGACAAAAGTGAGGCAAGCGCGAGTTGCGTGCGAGTGGAGGAGCGCTAAAAAATCCCGACTGCAAGCTCTTCTGCCCCTAGACACACCAAATCTTACATGTTAATCTTTCAAGGTCTTGTGTTCAACCCTAAAAATAATAGAGAAATTACTTCTTTGGGACTTAAAATAGAAAGGAAAAACACAAATCAATGTTTAAGTGCCCTCCGAATGGAATATTAGGCAATGCAGAGCCCTCTCAAACCTTTTCGGTGAACAATTTTTCCTTCAGCTGAAACATTACGATCTGGTGTGCTTTGAAATTGAGTTTTGATAATGGATCATTTCCTGGACTTAAGAAAACCAAAATTGTAATGTACAGTATTACTACAAAGTTGAATTCAACTTTCGGAACGATTGGTAAGGCCACGACCTTTTAGATAGGTTTTTCTCTTCATGTTGAATGAAAATTTATTGGTACTGAACTTCCTGTCCCGTTTCTTTCCTTTGGTTACCTTTATTTGCGAATATAAGGTTCTGAATTGAACAGTATTTTGTACGCTTAATTTCTGAATAATTAATTTACGGCGAGCTCCGCGGTTTGTTTGTGTAGTTTATTCACTTCGTTAAAATATACATTTTTGAGTCTTATTCAGCTTCTACAGAACCCCTGAGAAAAGAACTAAGTGGGCACAAGAGACTATGAGGTGAGAGAACACATCCCCGTGCCCTATGATAATCTTTTTCAATCTATTTTAAGCTTTCAAAGTTATTTTTAGTCTAGCTCCCATGATCACGCAGGCAATGGCCGCGGTCATGAGATTGTGTCCATCTAAATAAGAAATTGAGAATTTAGCGGGCTAAGAGAAAAAATAAGTTTGTTTTGAACTGCCACACTAGCTGCATTGCAAATCATTTTCAGAACTTGGCAGGAAAATTATACGTGCTTCTCCGATGTCGTAAAATAGAAGTCGTGTCATTCGCCAGAATGGATAATGAATGATTAACACAAAGTGCGAAGACTCGAATTTCTAACTTGCTTGAAAGTCGTTTCTCGGAAAGTGCCGAAAGGATTGAAGCAAAGGCATCTCTTTCGAAAGGTATTTTAAAGCGCAAGACAAGTAAAATATTTGTTTCGAGTTTGTTAGAACTTTCGCTCCAAAAAAAACGTTGCAAATGTTTGCATATTTAATTTCGGAAGTGCTGTGTAATATTTACCACGTTTGCATGACTGCGTTGAGAAAAGGTGCTTCTCCGGACTTACTGCGACGTTTGGACCAATAGAGGTCTATTTAAAGAGCATTTTCAAAGCGCTAGGCAGAAAAATTATCTTCTATGTGTTTAACCTAAGTTTACTTCGAAAATAAGTCTTGTGATTTCTTGCATGACTTATTCCCAAGAGGCGCCATACCGTGACTGCCGATTAGAATTGCATTCCAATAAACACGCACGGAAGTCATTTCTCGAAAAGTACTGAACGGATTAAATTGAGAAACATCTCTTTCGAAAGGTTATTCAAAGCACAGGGCAGCTGAATACTAGGTTTCCATTTGTTAGAACCTTCGGTCCGAAAATCCCGGTGCAAATGTTTCCATATTTAATTTCGAAATTGCTGTGTAATATTTACCAGACTTTAAATGTCCGGGACGAAAAAAGTGCTTCTCTGGAACTAAGAAATCATTTGGATCGAGAGAGACCTACTTGGAAAGCCTTTTGAAAGTGCTGGGCTAGAAAATTATCTTCTATGTGTTTATCCTGATTTTTACTTCGGAAATAAGTCTTGTCATTTCTCTGCATGACTGGTTCACATTAAGCGCTCTAGCTACTGACAAGAATTGCATTCATAACACGTTTTAAAGTCGTTTCTTGAAAAGTACTGAACAGCCTAATGAGAAAAGGATCTCTTTGGAAAGCTCTTTTAAAGCACCAGACATGTACAGTTAGGATTATTCTTCCTCTGACTTTACGAAATGCGCTTCGAAAATTCCGGCGCCAGTGTTTTTTGCATATTTAATTAACTATTGAAATTGAACCTCAATGTTATTACGTTATTTAAATTGGCCAATCAGGTGTCTTTCCTAAAATAGCCTCGCAGCTTGATCACGCGCTAAAATTAGATTGAAAAAGATTATCATGGGAAGAGGCCCATGTATGGGGGATGTGTTCTCTCACCTCATAGTCTCTTGGTGGGCACTAATTTAGTATAGTTTAAATATGATTTATCTCAAAATAATTGGCTTGTTTCTTTGTGATATTCTTGATTTACACCCAGGGATTTACAACTTTTATTCGCTGCACTGTATTTTGTCACGTGGTGCGCAGTGAAGAAACTATCAGATTTCTTGTTTTTAAATTATTGGTTTTCACTAGCGCCTTTCGCTCTTATTTTCCCATGTTTTCTCCAATGTTATTTCTTTTAGTTATAAAAATGGAAAATCATTCTGTTTTACTCAGTTTCGTTCTGCCCTCCAAAGTCAATAACTAACTCATTTAATTTTGCTCATTCAATTTTCTTGGCTTTTGTCCCAGGGAATTAGGGATGGATCACAGGCAATTTCATGTAGGTGAGGAAGGCCAAGGAGGTAACTTCAGAAATACATGAAGAGCAACAGGGAGCAGATGAGTCCTATTGGACCATATTTCCAGTTAAAATCACCAAACAATTTTGGCCCGAATCGATCTGTTGTTGATTCAAATCACTCTACATGATCATGTTACATCTTGGAAAACATTTGAGGATCATGTGTTTTAAAGCAATTAGGTAGCCGCGTTGATATTTGAATGCCGGAGCGGCAGCTTCAATGGTATGTGGACAGGTGGGATTTTTTAGTGATCCTCCCCTCACATGCAATTCGCGCTTTGCGCTCGCCTCACGCTCGCCTCTGTTTCCCTGAAATACGCAAAAAATTACGCCTGTTCTGCAGGCTAGGACTTTAAAACCTTCCTCAAGCGTTCTTGGGCAGTCAGAGAATTGAGATGCAACCTTGGAGGACAGTCAAAGATCTCTCTCAAACCAATTCAAAGAAATCTGTCCACCAAATCTCTTCTGTCAGAAAATTCTTGTGAAGTAAAGGAAAAATGCATGAGCAGCAAAAAGGAATTCCAAATAAGTGAACTTCGCACACATTCTTTTTATATATGCACTGCTGGTTTCCATAGTGATTCTCATTCAGATTCAGAAGGGGAAAAAGTCAGGGAAAGCCACACTCTGGATAATAAAGTTGATCGATGCTATCCGTGATGATGATTCTTTACAATTTGAAAGTAGTCAAGCTAAAGAGGAGCAGGATTCTCCAGCAGTTTCCAGTCAACCCATTGCTTTACATGATCAGGATCCTGTTGACACTGTCATTAGCTATTGTGAGGCAAACAACATTCAAAATCCTGTGGAAATTCTCCGTAGCATGCAGAAACACATTGTTACTGGTAGGGCCTTGGAACTTGAATCAGGTAGCAAAACCTTGGAGGGGAAAACAAATTACATCAATATGGATAGAATGAACCTACTTGAAACTACATTTGAAGAAGTAGGAGCACTTGAAGACCTTCACTTAACTTTAGAAGTTTCATTCTATGGTGAGGTACATGTAGGCTTAGTCTGTAAACGATTTTTGTTTATATACACTATTGGCTTACTCCTCTTTGTTCCTGGCATCAAAAGCATAACCATATAAACCCCATTATTAAAATCTGGGTCATTGGATAATGCAATTCAAGAGTTTCCATTAGCTTGGCCATCATAGTGAATGAGCCATTATACCATGCTCTACAAATGTAATAAGCATAATTTATGTGTAATTTTGAGAGTGTTTTTATTTTACGTGAGTTTTCTATATTTTGGGGCCATTTTTAGTTTATGAAACAATTATTCCACTCAAATGAATATAGCCAACTTGGAGCTACACACCTCATTGGCTATCTACCATCTCATATCCATTGTGCACCTCTGGAATAATAATTTATTGTGAAATATGGGTTGAAACTGAATCTATCCTTGTAAAATTATTGCTGGATCATTGAGACAGGTAATGAGAACTAAGGACAAAATCAGCCAAGATAATTTGTCTTAATAATTTGACAATGTTGCCAGGTTACTTTTCTGGGAATGTGTAAGGACAAGAAAGGTTATATTGGGAATGAAATGGTTCAG
>JAHPZR010034716.1:0-24112 GCA_019787425.1 Platygyra sinensis
CGTAAAAATGTAAGCACAACTGACTTCTTTACAGTCAAATGCGACTATTAGTGATGAAAGATAGATTTATTTGACATCAAACTAAGGCTAGGAGTATCAAGAAGTCATTCCAGGAGTAATAAATTGACAGTTTCAAACCATCTGGGGTCAGTACCAAGGTTTTAAAGAAAATAGCTGAGAAAGGCCATGGATTCTGAATTACAAATGGGCACGGACAAATAGATCATCTTCAATGTGAACTGGTTGTTTCCCTGTGACCTGTAAATGCTTCGATAACTTGGTTCTGTTCTGTTCTCTTAACTGCCGTGGACAGTTTATAAATGGGGTTTCTGTTATTGAACAAATAGCAAAAGCTGCTTTGATGGGATTGCTTTGGGCTTGCTTTGTATAGGTTTACCAGAGCCAATCGAACGCAGTCCATTTAATTGTGTTCGATTGAGTTCAGTTTCCAAACTCAATCCAGCACAATCTAATGGATTGAGTTTGACTGGGTTTGATTTGTTCAATTAAGTTCGATTGGTTCAGAAATCGAACTCACACAGAGTTTGGTGTTCGATTTGGCTGAACTCAATCGAACCCAATCCATGGATTGAGTTCGATTGAGTTTGATTTACTATGCTGGGTAGTATTTTAGCAAAAACTAAACCTCTGGTTAGAGTTAACTTGTTTGGCTTGTGGCTAGTCAATTGGTATTAGAGATTCTGACTCACTTGGCTTGCAAATAGACCTTTTTCACAGTTTCAGACGGCATCTTGGTTGTTATGGGGGGGGGGGAGGGGGGTAAACAATTGGCTTACAGTAAATGCTAGGGGCAAATAGCGAATCTTATGTCTGACAACTCACAGGAAATTTGAGTTATGAATTGTTTTTGAATTACATATTATAGGTACTAGGTAAAATAATTTACTGATCGCATTGCATTTAATTATTACCTGTAATTACATGTAATTGATGGAGGGAGATAGCCTTGCTACAGTTAGCTTCATGTAGAAGAGCAACAATTAAGGTTTTCATTTTTCCATACATTTGCCTTAAAAAACTGATTCAGAATTCATAAAATACTCAGAGAGTCATACACTCTCAACTTACTGGGTATCAGACTTTTGTCTTCGCCCATACATTCTGTACACTAACTGCAATTTTTTCTGTGTTTTTCCCTCCAAGCAAGATGGCGTCAGATCTAGAAAACGTGAAAAGGCCTATAATGTCTTCACTCTTTTGGATTGAGGTTACGGTCCCAGTTTTATATACTTTGAAGTTTAATCATAAATAAAAACGCCGTCTCACTTGCTTTCTAAATTTAAAACTAAACCTGTAATAAGTTATTACAAGTCGCTTGTACCTTATGGTCTTGGTTTGTATGCCTTGGTAACGAACGCGTTTCTGGTTTATCTGGTTTGCTCTCTTGTCTTTCATAAGCTCGATAAGTTCGATCGCACAAGGTTTCTTCCTCTGTCATTGTTCCGTTGATGCCGGACACAAATAATCGTCAAGTTTTGAGATACCAGTCTTCAAAAATATGAACTCACCGCTTTGCTGTAAGCACAACAAACGAACAATCATGCTAATCGCCGAAAAATTGCAAGGCGTTCAGTGGATCCCAGTCTCCAGACCGTGCGTTAATATGGCGGGAAGTTCACAAAGCTAAACAAATCGACAAGTGGAAAATTGGGTTTCTTCTTTACTTCAGATGGAAAAGAATCGAAATATAACTTGGGGAGCTGCTAATGGAAACATATCGCCTTCTAGACAAGTTGAAGGAGACAATTCAAAGTGATTTTCGAGGTAAGAAAGTAAGCTTGATCTTAATCTTTTATGGGGATGCCGACAATTTCAGTCTCACATTTTGACTTCGTTGTAAGTTTTTAAACGGTTTATTTTTAAATCTACTTCAAAGTTTTGATAATAAGTAAGCTTAAATGAAGCTTACATGTAGTTGAAGCCGAAGTTTTAATTTCAAATTTCTTACATGGAGTACATGGTAATGAGGTACTGTATGTTTAAAACAATTTTACTGCAACGAATTGATGATCGGTTCTCAACCTGATCAATCTCATGCATAAGTTGCTGTCCTTGCATAAATTTTATTTCTCAGATCTTGCAGAGAAGTGTAATGAGGCTAACAACAGGATTCGGGACCTGGAGATAGCAAACAGCCAGGTTAAGAAGCTCAACAATCAACTTCAAGAAGAAAATGCGAGGTATACGTATATAATTTCTTTTAAGATTTTAATTTATTAGTAGCCTTCTTACATTGGACATTGTATCACTGATAAACATATTTGACAAAGAGATCCCTGCTTCATGTAAGAACTCTTTAATCTAACCACTTTAAGGATGTAACCAGTAAACAACTGTAGACATTCCACTAGCATGATCCTCTTTGGGGGAAAATAGTCTCAAAATACATGTTTACATGTAGTTGCTATGGCAATTACCTGGATATGGATGTTCAGTGTAGCTAGGTAAGCACCAGTTTAGTGGTGTAGAGGCAAGGGTCCTTATGGTTAGTGTGCTGAAGTCCAGATCAAGACACTTAATTCTCACAATGCTTCTCTCCACCCAGGTGTTTACAGTCAAACCAAGTGAAGCGTACCCCTCAAGATTGCATTAATGAACTGATTATTCCAACATTGAACTCGCTCGCTCAATCCAAGAATATGGCTAACAGGTCGTTTTCGAAAAATCAATTCAATGTTACGACTAGTAGATTTCAAACCTACTAGTCTTTTCCAGAATGCAATTTATAGTGAATGATTTTTCAAAAACAGAACCCGTTAGCCGTAATCTTGGATTGAGCGAGCGAGTTCAATATTCGAATAACCAATTCATTATTGCATTCTTGAAACAACTAGCAGGTTCAAGTTTCAAATAATTAGTTCATTAATGCAATCTTGAGGGGTATGCTTCACTTGGTTTGACTGTAACGAATACTAACAAATATACATGTAACTGTGATGAGTGGTAACCCAACATCCCATCCAGAGAAGAGTGGAAAATTACTCCACCTTTCTTTTCCTTCATGCTACTGGGGGCAATATTAGCACTCTCCCTCCCCCCAACAGAGCAGCTCAAATGTTCTGTTAGGGGGGGGGGGAGGGTGCTATTATTGGTCCTCAGTTGTACAGTGTATGTGCATGTACTTCATGCTATAGAAGGCAGCCTTAAGTGCTTCCATGTATTAGACTCAGATTTTATAATAGTGTCATGTAGAACTATTTATCAATTTTATGCACCTAAAATGCTAGAATTAACAATGTTTTCTCTCTTTTTTTTCAATTAATTTATTGTGTTCAAAAGTCTTAAAGAAACCATGGCGAGTTTAAAAAAAGAACTTGCTTACAAGGATGAGAAACTCAGAAGGTATGGCTAATAGCTAATAATATTATTTATAATAAAAACTTTAATTATTGTATTGGAAGTTGTACTATTAAAAGTACTGTACATATATGTTCACATAAGTTCACTATACAAATTTTTGGGATCAATGCTATGCAGGGTTGTCCAAAGTAAAAATACATACTGTATGGCTGAAGTTCTACAAATGAAAAATATTTTTAGCTACTAATAGACTGCATGCTTTTTTTAGAAAAAGATAACAAAATCAGTTACTTGATTGGCTAACTGCAAGCCACTTACTTTCAAATCTTCTTGCACCTAGATGTATTATTAATACAGTATGGTTACCATATGTTGATGTATTGTCAGCACATCAAGACTTTGGTGAATTAAATTTTGAACTCACTTGTTGTCTAATGATCTTCACTTCTGAAACAAGCTTGTTGGTTTTCAGAAACACCTTTTAGTTACATTTTATCAAAGTACTTGAAATTGATAAAAAATAACCCAAAGGTAAATTTACCATTAGCTCTCCATCAGCCAGGAGCAATTTGACATTGCTCTGACAAAGTTCTTACACTCAAAACATCAGCTTCACAAACTCATTACATATACAGCGATTTATTTACTGCTATCAATTAACTTTAACTTAATGTAGTGCACTTTTGAATACGCTTTAATTTTATAGTTTTAGCACTATATAAATTCATTATCATCAAATTCATTATTGTCAGCATCTTTGAGTTGACTGTTGTGCTTCACTTGCCTTTCAAGGCAAATGAACATTTTCCAGTTTCATTCAGTAAAACTTAAGTTCCTTCATAGGTTTTTGGGTGAACATCGCATCTGCAATGGTCAAATTTACCCACAACATTGAGCTGAAAGGCCCATTCAACATACGACACCCTGGGTTACAGCTGGTAACAAAAATCCTGAACAGATTTTGGGGTGCAAGTTATGTCTGACTCAGTGAAAATCAGATTTGGGGTGAATTTTAAGTTCTGCAGTTACATGATTTTACATGTAAATATTCTTTGGTGTGAAATGTCATGAAATCTTCCATGATTATTTTTCACTGAGAGAATGTCTTATCTTAATTTTTAAACTAATTTAAACAGACAGTTTACAATTTATTTATTGTACATGTAGAGTACCTTAGTTTGTATGTGAATGTGAGACAGTACATGTTATATTCTCAAAAGATATTGTGCAAAATACCTTGCCAAGATCCTTGAGAATCCTCATGGAAAATTGCAAAGCCCTTTGCAAGGCCTTTGTTTAAGGATCTTCGTAACTTAAAGGTCTTTCACAGATATCAAATTAAAGATGCTTGCTTCTAGGAAATATGAAGAAATGTGTAAAAAGGATTGTTGGTGGAGCCGGTATCTGAAAGCAGCGCAAAGAAGATTTAAAGGTGTGTTTCCTTACTATATAATTATTTAACCAGCCTTAATTAAAAATAGCTAACATACAAGTAAACTTCGGAAATCATGAATGGTAGGGGAACATCTTGAAAAACAACTAATAAAGTTGTTAGACCTTCACCATTAAACGATTTATCTTCCACTGCCTTCTTTCTTGTACATGTAAAAGTGAGTCAGATCAACAAAGGAAAAAAGCATGAAATAAAAGCAGATAAAAGGAATATTCATTCATTCAGCAATTTAACAATTAATTACAGTTTACATATATAATTGCATGCAATAAGGCAAAGACCTTGACTGTGTCTTCCCATGACTGCCATTTTGCATCAGAGCCTGCAGTTGATCACTGTGGAGGGTGTTTGAAAACTTCATTATAAGGACTGGTTTGGATCCTTGTCATGCTGAAGTCACTTGGAGATGTGTATATGAAGCATTCAGTTAACTTCAGTTGGGAACACCCAAAAAATAGGAGCAATCAACCAATTAAATGTACAATTTTTCAGCTTATAGTAGTGATATCAATGATGAGTATTAGTGAAGAAGAAAGAAGTGAAGCCTTAGAGCCAAGCCTGGCCCATAGCTGCCGGAGCTGCATGAAGCGGCTGGAAGTATTTCTACTTCCCCTGGACGGGATGCTAGTCCATCGCAGGTCACTTCCCCGCAATTTTGTTAGGTTTCCCCAACAATCATGCTGGTACCCATTTATACACCCTGGGTGGAGAGAGGCACTGTGAGAGTAAAGTGTCTTGCCCAACAACACAACACAATGTCCCCGGCCAGGGCTTGAAACTGGACCACTTGTTCCGAAGTCGAACACACTAACCATGAGGCCACCGTGCCTCCCATCAATGATGAGTGTTATTGATTTATTAAGCCAATTTTGGCTTATAAGAGGAAATTGTTTTGTGTTCAAAACTAAGGCAAATTTAAATGGCTGCCTTACTGTATGTTCTGTAAATGTCAATCCATGTGCTATTTTTAGTTTTTTTGCAGGCATCAAGAAAAGTTCTTTAAAAATTGAAATTAATATAAATATTTTAATTATTCACAAGTTATTAAAAAAAAAACTTTGATTTTTTTTAATTTTTTTTTTTAATTGAGATACAATTGTATCACCATGTTCAGATACAACTTTTTGCAAAGTTTAAAACATTTTGTAGGATTCAGAGCCTTTTTTTAACTTTCAATAAAGTTGTACTCTTAACATGCTTTCCACAGTTCAATAATAACAAATGAAATGATGCATGTACATGTACATGTAGTGCAGTATTGCATGTTCAGATATTAAAAGAGTATTAAAGATATTTATTCTTCAAATTATCTTTTCTCATCACAGTAATGAAGGACTATGGGACTTTTCCTGATCACGTTCTTGAAAATTATGTCAACAAAGATACCACTGAGCTGATGTAAGTTGCATGAAAGGCAATTTATTGATGGTGTGATCCATGCCTGGAGAATCAATTTATCAACCATGCAGACAATATACCAAGCTCTCACATAACTTAGCCTACTTTGCAGATACTCTTCGGGATCATCATGCAATCTTTCTCCCCTTCAAAAGGAAGATTGTGGACCAAGCCCAAGAGCATCTGCGTGGGAGGCTAGAAATAACTTGACTTGTTACGATAAGTGTGTGACCCTTTTTCCTGATGTAATATGCATTATTTGTGATATTATATATATATATATATATTTTTTAATATCTGCATGCAGAAAATCTTCCTACTTTGTTAGGGTGCATGAGCAAGAAATGGCTCCCAAAAGTCAAAACCCTTGAAAGTAGCAATAGAAAAATAGAATTTTTGAATCTGAAAAATATGAATGCCTTTTGTTTTGGAAATCTGTCATGGTATTTTGTGATTTTTTTTTTCAACAGGAATGATGCTGAGCCTGATGACCGTTCTATTTTGAAAGACAATGAGCTGAGTAAGAAGCACAGAAACCTGTCAACCCTCAAATGTAAAAAGAAAGTTCGGTACAACAAGGTGTCAGTGACGAGATCTGGTATGGCAGAGGAATCAAATGCAAGACCTAATCACAAAGATAATATGAGTGTCAGCCAAGTCAGTGAAGAGGATAAAAACTTTATGGTAGATGGTATTGCCAATCTTTACTCTGATGCCAATGAAAGCACAAAGCTTTACAATAATTCTTCTCTGCTCCAGGACAAAAAGATGTCTGCAGATGGAATTTCTGTCCATCCAAAGATTCTAGTGCAAGAAACAGAAGATGTCCATTCAGAAGAGGTTGCCGATGGCTTTCATTGCTCGTTGGGGCCCCTTCTGCGGCCAAGCACTCCATTAGCTGCAGCAAACTCACCTTTGTTTAACTATGATAATGATGGCAATGATGCAAGCATGGACATTGTAGACGAAATCCCTGGAAATTCTCCTTGTAAAAGCACTGTGGATGCTGTTAACAAAACTAAGGACTTGATCAAATCTGATTCTCAGTTTGCTAGATTACCAAGAAATCCCTCAGTGACAGCACCTTCGCTTTTGTGACTACTAATAAGGGGTTACCCAAATCTGATTCCCAGTTTCCTGTTGATTTGTCCTACACCCAACCTCAATCGCCGACCATTCCAAGCCGCACCCGATCACTGCAGCAAGACTTGAACCTGACTGCAGACTGTTCTGTGTCGCTGTTACCCCATGGCATGAAGTGTGGTGAAGAACAAAAACCCAAATCTGATTCGCAGTCTAGAATGATTGAAAGGGAAGATACAGTTTTCAAAAGTAGAGAAAATGAAGAACGGTCTCATCAACCAGCTGAAAAACGTCACAACTTAAAAGCAACAAAGCAAACAACTCTGGATACAAAATATCTAAAGACAAAAGTAACTTCGAGTAAGAATGATACCAATGCCGTGAAGAGAAAACGAGAAAGTTCAGATGAACCTGAAGACACTCTTTGGGCAACAAAAAGTAACGATTTGAGGGTTGGTATTGATTTACATTCTAAGACAATCTTTATTTTTTCAGGTTACATCACAACAGACTTTGTGCTGTTTCCGACTTCATGTGAAAACGCTCCGATTAGTATAAAATTATTCCAGGCGTTTCATGGATACCTTTCACATTTGCATCATTGATACTAGCTTGGAGCTGATAACGGTAGATTTAAGTCCACAGGGAGAGCGAATTTGCGAAAGTTAACTAATGTTCACCTCTAACTTATCAATATTCCAAATTTGATTCATTTCTAGTAACTTCAAGTTGATTATAACCTGATAAGTATTGGGCCTGTCTGAGATATGTATTGTCACGACTTAACACAACATTTTCTTTGGCAAGTCATTGCTTAGTTGAATCTTTAATGGCTACAAAACACCGTATGATAATGCTGTGCCTGCATAATGTGTAAAACCCTTACTTCAGTGCGAAGTCCTAGAAACGCAGGGTTGATTGTCTTAACATAATTATCAAGTTACTTACATTATATTATTCAATCGTACACACTTCAGGAGGAGCCAACAAAAACATTGTTAAAGTTCCAATAATACCACCGCCCAAAACCCCGGAAGTGGTTTTTGTGGAAGAATTCCCTTCCCGTGGTGCAGGAGGGAAGTCTTGTAGCACCCTCCTCAGTAGCAGTGGGGACGTGACAGGGCTTTACTCAAGTGGTATGGACTTGTTTGACAATCATGTGGTGATCACCGTCACCAGGTAAATACTTTCACTAAGTTAGCTAACTGCACGCGTCCTTCAACAGGCCTTGAAATAATCCTTGGAAAATATATCTGACGCCCTTTGTCTCTATTGGTTTCTAGTTTCTTTAACGAGTGTGGATCTTTTTCAGCGTGTTGTCTAGCACTTTTACGCGTTATGTTTATTTTCTGTATAAATGTTTTTGCAGGTTTGCAAGAGGAAAATCGGAAAGAGCAGGATGGCTCACTGGAGGGAAGTGATAAGGAAAATGTTTTAAACACGAATAATAAGGTAACTTACTAGCAGATTTTTAGACAGCTCTAGAGCTTTTGCCATTTCACATTGCATTACTGTATGCAATCTTCTTCTTATGTTTTCTTCAAAGGGAGGGGTATACTGATAAACTTCTCTAGTTCTATAAGAATGAAAGATGCGAATGCAGCCATAACATTACTGGAAAAATGACCTGAAAAAATTCAGGCTTTAAACGGGATTCGAACCCACGACCTTTGCGTCACCAGTGCGATGCTCTACCAACTGAGCTATCAAAGCCACACGAGAGCGGTCGTGTCTGGGGTCGGCCCTTTATGTGCAGTGGACGTAATACTCGGCTTAAGTATATGAATAGTCCAGTTTTGAGTTCGCCATGACCGCTCGGAACGCACTGAGAACGCATTTGCACAGGGTTGGCCTCGCACCTAAAGTAAAATATTCACAAACTCCAGCGAGAAGATGACCTGTTTTTTTATGCTCTTTGTAATGTTTAATTTTGAATTTGTGGCACCTTCCTGCCGGTATTTGAATATATATATTTTTAGGTCGAGGCTAACCATGTGCAAATGCGTCCTCAGTGCTTTTATTCAGCGGTCATGGCGAAATCGAAACTGGGCTATTCCATGGTAATAGATGCCCCAAAAATTCAGGCTTTGAACGGGATTCCAACCCAAGACAATAAAGGGCAGAACCCAGTTTGATAGCTCAATTGCTAGTCGGTCCTAGTCAGAGCATTGCACCCGGTAACGCAAAGGTCGTGGGTCCGAATTCTGTTCAAAGCCTGAAAATTATGGCTGCATTCGCATCTTTCATTCTTTCAATATTTAATTGCTACTGTTGGACATCTATTACCAAAGTGTCTTCTGTCAAAATTGCATTTCACCCTCGAACAGTGAAGCGAATCGTGATGGCGCCGACGCTGAGTCTCCTGTTCCGTTGTTTTTCTCTTTTTCTGCCTCATTTAAGAACTCCAGCCCAAGAGAAAAGGTCGGAAATTGTCTTTTTTTTGGGACTGGTGGGTGGAGTCTCTGTTTCTATCCATTATTGTCGCGAAATATCTGAATATTTTTCCCCACGCTAACAATGGCCGCTCGCGCGAAAAAAAAATTTTCTGGCAAAGCGATTTGCTCACGCCATCAGCGCGAGAGTGCACCATCGGGATTTTAAGCACGCTTACGTATACTAAATTTGATTGCGTGGCTCTGCTAGCTATGTTATAATGTTATTTGGTATATAACAACAAACTTCTAGAGTCTTTGAAATGCTATTTTATGCATTCCGGTAGAGTTTGCACGACTAATAAAGATGTGTTCAGTTCATAAAAAATATTTATTTTAAGGAACCCCCCATAGGCAACATATTTCTTTCCGACCCTTATTCATAGATTCAATACATTAAATAGAAAAATTATCATAAGGGATCCCCCCCATAAGCGGTTTATTTTTCATCCCTCACCCCATACATTTGGACTTGTGCCCCCTAAATCCCATCAGCACCCTTATATGATACCAAAAGTGAACCATCCTTAGGCAGGCAACGCTTTTGGTTTGCCGTAAATGTCCAAAACCTTTCGCAGAGCTCCCGTTACTGCTTGAAAGTTTCAGCAATTTCCGGGTACTCTTCAACAATCTTCGGTTTTTTTTCCGAATTATTCGAAAATCTTCGAAGGGGATCGCATGGTACGTAGGCGTTCGACATCTTATAACCTCGAAAGGATGACGCACTGAAGAATCATTTGTGCGGGGTCTCTACCTTTTCTCCAGGATTTCACTTTCGATCACAAATAAATTACTCGTAGAACATCTTAACTTTAAAAACAGTTCTACATGGGGCTGAATTACTGGAGCACATTTCTAGCCGATACAAATATCATTTACCAATTTGTCTTTCAAACATTAAAATACCATAAAATGGAAGACACGTTTCACATGACCCATTTGCCACTTTAGAGACGATAGAAACCTGTCATCTTGCAGTGGTTTGCGCGACCGTTACTGCCGGAGACAAAAGACGAGAAGCTATATTGCCCCCAGTGACGATCCCATAAGCGACGACAAGATGAGACTCGCATCAGATTTCTTCTCGTTTTTAAAGCTAGTGGCTAATGTTCTCGATATGGGACAATCTCACTCCACAAAAAACGTACCCAAATTCCAGATAAATATTACAAATACAGAACCAATAATGAAACAATTGTTTTATGTCTGTTTGTATCAAAACTAACATTCATTCGGCCAGTTGACTTCGTTTTTGCTTTCGCTTGTATCACGGTTTCTCTTTGTGTTTTCTTTTCAAGAAACAGCTGTTTACATTTACAAAATAAATATATCAGGTCTGAAGATTCTTCATGTAGGTCTAACGCAAGCTTTTTGTGTGTCTTTTTTCTCATTGTTTCATTATATTAATCCTCGGTTATTCTCGGCAAATATTGTGACCTCATCGTTAACCATCACACTCACTCGAGCATCTTCACGATTGAAAAGCAGTATTGTTTCTTCTCCGGCACCAATCGTAAAATCTTCGGAGAAGAGCTCTCTAATTTACGATCTTGTTTCGTCTTGTTTTTCTAAGTCTCTTTTTAGCTGGGGCTTGAGATTCTGTCTTGAGGTAGCCTTTGTCCATGTACTCTTGAGTGTCGGGAAAACTTAGGTTCCAAAATCCTGGAGGTGTAGAGGGGGGAGGGGAGAACTTTGCTCTGTGACGTGAACAGTGCTTCAAGCGCTTTTTAAGTTCGTCCTCGGGTAGATCAAGCCCCTGGTAGTACTGAAAAAAAAAGGAAAAAAAATAGTGAAATTATTTTAATAGTTAAAGTGGCACTATGACGAAAATCGCATCTTGGCCATTAATTTCCTATTTCTGCTTCCAGACCACTAGTCACCAATCACTTTCTCCTTCTCATACAAAATGGTAAAAGAAAACAAAAAAACACCCAAAAAAAGTCTTCCAACTCGGTCGTGGAAAAGAGAAAAGTAAGACGCACATGTATGAACAACATAGCATTCGGGTGTATTGCTGCCTTAATCCTTTCACTGCCAAGGGCGACTTACAATGTAACAGAGTTTACTCTGTCTAACGCCAGACGATTTTACTCGTCAAAGGGAGACCCCTTGGCAGTGAAAGGGGTAATACTTGCTAGGAATCAATAAAAATCAGGATGATCAGTTCACTATACCTCTTCACAGTCGCGACATTTATAGCCGTTTAGTTTGGCTCTTTCATCTCTTTTCCGAACAACTTCCACGTATTTGTAGTTCGGTTCAGCGGCGCAATTCCTAACGACGAATAAAGTGCAAGTCACTGCAAACGTACTAAAGAATTAAAAAATAATAATATGATACCACAGAAATAAAGACACTACGCACTTCTGTTCTATCGGCAGGCTCCTGTCCTCGTTAGCAGGTTTTTCTTCTTGGTGCCCCTTATCATCTTCCTATGAGGAAGATGAGGAAGAAGGAAAGACAAAAAAATAATTGGTGAAAAAATAAGGATTAAAAAAAAACAAGGCAAGGAAGCGACGCCGCACGGAAGAGAACGGCACGTGATAGCAAGGCAACGCACGGCACGGCACGGCACGGCACGGCACGGCACGGCACGGCACGGCACGGCACGGCAAGGTATTGCACCGCAGTGTATTAGCTCGTGATATATTAGATTGCATGACCCGTACAAGCATCAACTGACTTCTAGATAACCGGCCTTATTGTTGGGAGGAAAAAAAGGACCGAGAAACAGAACTACATGTACAGAATTCCATGGTAATAGATGTCCAACAGTAGCAATTAAATATTGAAAGAATGAAAGATGCGAATGCAGCCATAATTTTCAGGCTTTGAACAGAATTCGGACCCACGACCTTTGCGTTACCGGGTGCAATGCTCTGACTAGGACCGACTAGCAATTGAGCTATCAAACTGGGTTCTGCCCTTTATTGTCTTGGGTTGGAATCCCGTTCAAAGCCTGAATTTTTGGGGCATCTATTACCATGGAATAGCCCAGTTTCGATTTCGCCATGACCGCTGAATAAAAGCACTGAGGACGCATTTGCACATGGTTAGCCTCGACCTAAAAATATATATATTCAAATACCGGCAGGAAGGTGCCACAAATTTCAAAATTAAACATTACAAAGAGCATAAAAAAACAGGTCATCTTCTCGCTGGAGTTTGTGAATATTTTACTTTAGGTCGAGGCCAACCCTGTGCAAATGCGTTCTCAGTGCGTTCCGAGCGGTCATGGCGAACTCAAAACTGGACTATTCATATACTTAAGCCGAGTATTACGTCCACTGCACATAAAGGGCCGACCCCAGACACGACCGCTCTCGTGTGGCTTTGATAGCTCAGTTGGTAGAGCATCGCACTGGTGACGCAAAGGTCGTGGGTTCGAATCCCGTTTAAAGCCTGAATTTTTTCAGGTCATTTTTCCAGTAATGTTATGGCTGCATTCGCATCTTTCATTCTTATAGAACTAGAGAAGTTTATCAGTATACCCCTCCCTTTGAAGAAAACATAAGAAGAAGATTGCATACAGTAATGCAATGTGAAATGGCAAAAGCTCTAGAGCTGTCTAATAATCTGCTAGTAAGTTACCTTATTATTCGTGTTTAAAACATTTTCCTTATCACTTCCCTCCAGTGAGCCATCCTGCTCTTTCCGATTTTCCTCTTGCAAACCTGCAAAAACATTTATACAGAAAATAAACATAACGCGTAAAAGTGCTAGACAACACGCTGAAAAAGATCCACACTCGTTAAAGAAACTAGAAACCAATAGAGACAAAGGGCGTCAGATATATTTTCCAAGGATTATTTCAAGGCCTGTTGAAGGACGCGTGCAGTTAGCTAACTTAGTGAAAGTATTTACCTGGTGAACGGTGATCATCCACATGATTGTCAAACAAGTCCATACCACTTGAGTAAAGCCCTGTCACGTCCCCACTGCTACTGAGGAGGGTGCTACAAGACTTCCCTCCTCGCCCCACGGGAAGGGAATTCTTCCACAAAAACCACTTCCGGGGTTTTGGGCGGTGGTACTATTGGAACTTTAAACAATGTTTTTGTTGGCTCCTCCTGAAGTGTGTACGATTGAATAATATAATGTAAGTAACTTGATAATTATGTTAAGACAATCAACCCTGCGTTTCTAGGACTTCGCACTGAAGTAAGGGTTTTACACATTATGCAGGCACAGCATTATCATACGGTGTTTTTGTAGCCATTAAAGATTCAACTAAGCAATGACTTGCCAAAGAAAATGTTGTGTTAAGTCGTGACAATACATATCTCAGACAGGCCCAATACTTATCAGGTTATAATCAACTTGAAGTTACTAGAAATGAATCAAATTTGGAATATTGATAAGTTAGAGGTGAACATTAGTTAACTTTCCAAATTCGCTCTCCCTGTGGACTTAAATCTACCGTTATCAGCTCCAAGCTAGTATCAATGATGCAAATGTGAAAGGTATCCATGAAACGCCTGGAATAATTTTATACTAATCGGAGCGTTTTCACATGAAGTCGGAAACAGCACAAAGTCTGTTGTGATGTAACCTGAAAAAAAAAGATTGTCTTAGAATGTAAATCAATACCAACCCTCAAATCGTTACTTTTTGTTGCCCAAAGAGTGTCTTCAGGTTCATCTGAACTTTCTCGTTTTCTCTTCACGGCATTGGTATCATTCTTACCCGAAGTTACTTTTGTCTTTAGATATTTTGTATCCAGAGTTGTTTGCTTTGTTGCTTTTAAGTTGTGACGTTTTTCAGCTGGTTGATGAGACCGTTCTTCATTTTCTCTACTTTTGAAAACTGTATCTTCCCTTTCAATCATGCTAGACTGCGACTCAGATTTGGGTTTTTGTTCTTCACCACACTTCATGCCATGGGGTAACAGCGACACAGAACAGTCTGCAGTCAGGTTCAAGTCTTGCTGCAGTGATCGGGTGCGGCTTGGAATGGTCGGCGATTGAGGTTGGGTGTAGGACAAATCAACAGGAAACTGGGAATCAGATTTGGGTAACCCCTTATTAGTAGTCACAAAAGCGAAGGTGCTGTCACTGAGGGATTTTCTTGGTAATCTAGCAAACTGAGAATCAGATTTGATCAAGTCCTTAGTTTTGTTAACAGCATCCACAGTGCTTTTACAAGGAGAATTTCCAGGGATTTCGTCTACAATGTCCATGCTTGCATCATTGCCATCATTATCATAGTTAAACAAAGGTGAGTTTGCTGCAGCTAATGGAGTGCTTGGCCGCAGAAGGGGCCCCAACGAGCAATGAAAGCCATCGGCAACCTCTTCTGAATGGACATCTTCTGTTTCTTGCACTAGAATCTTTGGATGGACAGAAATTCCATCTGCAGACATCTTTTTGTCCTGGAGCAGAGAAGAATTATTGTAAAGCTTTGTGCTTTCATTGGCATCAGAGTAAAGATTGGCAATACCATCTACCATAAAGTTTTTATCCTCTTCACTGACTTGGCTGACACTCATATTATCTTTGTGATTAGGTCTTGCATTTGATTCCTCTGCCATACCAGATCTCGTCACTGACACCTTGTTGTACCGAACTTTCTTTTTACATTTGAGGGTTGACAGGTTTCTGTGCTTCTTACTCAGCTCATTGTCTTTCAAAATAGAACGGTCATCAGGCTCAGCATCATTCCTGTTGAAAAAAAAAATCACAAAAATACCATGACAGATTTCCAAAACAAAAGGCATTCATATTTTTCAGATTCAAAAATTCTATTTTTCTATTGCTACTTTCAAGGGTTTTGACTTTTGGGAGCCATTTCTTGCTCATGCACCCTAACAAAGTAGGAAGATTTTCTGCATGCAGATATTAAAAAATATATATATATATATATAATATCACAAATAATGCATATTACATCAGGAAAAAGGGTCACACACTTATCGTAACAAGTCAAGTTATTTCTAGCCTCCCACGCAGATGCTCTTGGGCTTGGTCCACAATCTTCCTTTTGAAGGGGAGAAAGATTGCATGATGATCCCGAAGAGTATCTGCAAAGTAGGCTAAGTTATGTGAGAGCTTGGTATATTGTCTGCATGGTTGATAAATTGATTCTCCAGGCATGGATCACACCATCAATAAATTGCCTTTCATGCAACTTACATCAGCTCAGTGGTATCTTTGTTGACATAATTTTCAAGAACGTGATCAGGAAAAGTCCCATAGTCCTTCATTACTGTGATGAGAAAAGATAATTTGAAGAATAAATATCTTTAATACTCTTTTAATATCTGAACATGCAATACTGCACTACATGTACATGTACATGCATCATTTCATTTGTTATTATTGAACTGTGGAAAGCATGTTAAGAGTACAACTTTATTGAAAGTTAAAAAAAGGCTCTGAATCCTACAAAATGTTTTAAACTTTGCAAAAAGTTGTATCTGAACATGGTGATACAATTGTATCTCAATTAAAAAAAAAAATTAAAAAAAATCAAAGTTTTTTTTTTAATAACTTGTGAATAATTAAAATATTTATATTAATTTCAATTTTTAAAGAACTTTTCTTGATGCCTGCAAAAAAACTAAAAATAGCACATGGATTGACATTTACAGAACATACAGTAAGGCAGCCATTTAAATTTGCCTTAGTTTTGAACACAAAACAATTTCCTCTTATAAGCCAAAATTGGCTTAATAAATCAATAACACTCATCATTGATGGGAGGCACGGTGGCCTCATGGTTAGTGTGTTCGACTTCGGAACAAGTGGTCCAGTTTCAAGCCCTGGCCGGGGACATTGTGTTGTGTTGTTGGGCAAGACACTTTACTCTCACAGTGCCTCTCTCCACCCAGGGTGTATAAATGGGTACCAGCATGATTGTTGGGGAAACCTAACAAAATTGCGGGGAAGTGACCTGCGATGGACTAGCATCCCGTCCAGGGGAAGTAGAAATACTTCCAGCCGCTTCATGCAGCTCCGGCAGCTATGGGCCAGGCTTGGCTCTAAGGCTTCACTTCTTTCTTCTTCACTAATACTCATCATTGATATCACTACTATAAGCTGAAAAATTGTACATTTAATTGGTTGATTGCTCCTATTTTTTGGGTGTTCCCAACTGAAGTTAACTGAATGCTTCATATACACATCTCCAAGTGACTTCAGCATGACAAGGATCCAAACCAGTCCTTATAATGAAGTTTTCAAACACCCTCCACAGTGATCAACTGCAGGCTCTGATGCAAAATGGCAGTCATGGGAAGACACAGTCAAGGTCTTTGCCTTATTGCATGCAATTATATATGTAAACTGTAATTAATTGTTAAATTGCTGAATGAATGAATATTCCTTTTATCTGCTTTTATTTCATGCTTTTTTCCTTTGTTGATCTGACTCACTTTTACATGTACAAGAAAGAAGGCAGTGGAAGATAAATCGTTTAATGGTGAAGGTCTAACAACTTTATTAGTTGTTTTTCAAGATGTTCCCCTACCATTCATGATTTCCGAAGTTTACTTGTATGTTAGCTATTTTTAATTAAGGCTGGTTAAATAATTATATAGTAAGGAAACACACCTTTAAATCTTCTTTGCGCTGCTTTCAGATACCGGCTCCACCAACAATCCTTTTTACACATTTCTTCATATTTCCTAGAAGCAAGCATCTTTAATTTGATATCTGTGAAAGACCTTTAAGTTACGAAGATCCTTAAACAAAGGCCTTGCAAAGGGCTTTGCAATTTTCCATGAGGATTCTCAAGGATCTTGGCAAGGTATTTTGCACAATATCTTTTGAGAATATAACATGTACTGTCTCACATTCACATACAAACTAAGGTACTCTACATGTACAATAAATAAATTGTAAACTGTCTGTTTAAATTAGTTTAAAAATTAAGATAAGACATTCTCTCAGTGAAAAATAATCATGGAAGATTTCATGACATTTCACACCAAAGAATATTTACATGTAAAATCATGTAACTGCAGAACTTAAAATTCACCCCAAATCTGATTTTCACTGAGTCAGACATAACTTGCACCCCAAAATCTGTTCAGGATTTTTGTTACCAGCTGTAACCCAGGGTGTCGTATGTTGAATGGGCCTTTCAGCTCAATGTTGTGGGTAAATTTGACCATTGCAGATGCGATGTTCACCCAAAAACCTATGAAGGAACTTAAGTTTTACTGAATGAAACTGGAAAATGTTCATTTGCCTTGAAAGGCAAGTGAAGCACAACAGTCAACTCAAAGATGCTGACAATAATGAATTTGATGATAATGAATTTATATAGTGCTAAAACTATAAAATTAAAGCGTATTCAAAAGTGCACTACATTAAGTTAAAGTTAATTGATAGCAGTAAATAAATCGCTGTATATGTAATGAGTTTGTGAAGCTGATGTTTTGAGTGTAAGAACTTTGTCAGAGCAATGTCAAATTGCTCCTGGCTGATGGAGAGCTAATGGTAAATTTACCTTTGGGTTATTTTTTATCAATTTCAAGTACTTTGATAAAATGTAACTAAAAGGTGTTTCTGAAAACCAACAAGCTTGTTTCAGAAGTGAAGATCATTAGACAACAAGTGAGTTCAAAATTTAATTCACCAAAGTCTTGATGTGCTGACAATACATCAACATATGGTAACCATACTGTATTAATAATACATCTAGGTGCAAGAAGATTTGAAAGTAAGTGGCTTGCAGTTAGCCAATCAAGTAACTGATTTTGTTATCTTTTTCTAAAAAAAGCATGCAGTCTATTAGTAGCTAAAAATATTTTTCATTTGTAGAACTTCAGCCATACAGTATGTATTTTTACTTTGGACAACCCTGCATAGCATTGATCCCAAAAATTTGTATAGTGAACTTATGTGAACATATATGTACAGTACTTTTAATAGTACAACTTCCAATACAATAATTAAAGTTTTTATTATAAATAATATTATTAGCTATTAGCCATACCTTCTGAGTTTCTCATCCTTGTAAGCAAGTTCTTTTTTTAAACTCGCCATGGTTTCTTTAAGACTTTTGAACACAATAAATTAATTGAAAAAAAAGAGAGAAAACATTGTTAATTCTAGCATTTTAGGTGCATAAAATTGATAAATAGTTCTACATGACACTATTATAAAATCTGAGTCTAATACATGGAAGCACTTAAGGCTGCCTTCTATAGCATGAAGTACATGCACATACACTGTACAACTGAGGACCAATAATAGCACCCTCCCCCCCCCCCTAACAGAACATTTGAGCTGCTCTGTTGGGGGGAGGGAGAGTGCTAATATTGCCCCCAGTAGCATGAAGGAAAAGAAAGGTGGAGTAATTTTCCACTCTTCTCTGGATGGGATGTTGGGTTACCACTCATCACAGTTACATGTATATTTGTTAGTATTCGTTACAGTCAAACCAAGTGAAGCATACCCCTCAAGATTGCATTAATGAACTAATTATTTGAAACTTGAACCTGCTAGTTGTTTCAAGAATGCAATAATGAATTGGTTATTCGAATATTGAACTCGCTCGCTCAATCCAAGATTACGGCTAACGGGTTCTGTTTTTGAAAAATCATTCACTATAAATTGCATTCTGGAAAAGACTAGTAGGTTTGAAATCTACTAGTCGTAACATTGAATTGATTTTTCGAAAACGACCTGTTAGCCATATTCTTGGATTGAGCGAGCGAGTTCAATGTTGGAATAATCAGTTCATTAATGCAATCTTGAGGGGTACGCTTCACTTGGTTTGACTGTAAACACCTGGGTGGAGAGAAGCATTGTGAGAATTAAGTGTCTTGATCTGGACTTCAGCACACTAACCATAAGGACCCTTGCCTCTACACCACTAAACTGGTGCTTACCTAGCTACACTGAACATCCATATCCAGGTAATTGCCATAGCAACTACATGTAAACATGTATTTTGAGACTATTTTCCCCCAAAGAGGATCATGCTAGTGGAATGTCTACAGTTGTTTACTGGTTACATCCTTAAAGTGGTTAGATTAAAGAGTTCTTACATGAAGCAGGGATCTCTTTGTCAAATATGTTTATCAGTGATACAATGTCCAATGTAAGAAGGCTACTAATAAATTAAAATCTTAAAAGAAATTATATACGTATACCTCGCATTTTCTTCTTGAAGTTGATTGTTGAGCTTCTTAACCTGGCTGTTTGCTATCTCCAGGTCCCGAATCCTGTTGTTAGCCTCATTACACTTCTCTGCAAGATCTGAGAAATAAAATTTATGCAAGGACAGCAACTTATGCATGAGATTGATCAGGTTGAGAACCGATCATCAATTCGTTGCAGTAAAATTGTTTTAAACATACAGTACCTCATTACCATGTACTCCATGTAAGAAATTTGAAATTAAAACTTCGGCTTCAACTACATGTAAGCTTCATTTAAGCTTACTTATTATCAAAACTTTGAAGTAGATTTAAAAATAAACCGTTTAAAAACTTACAACGAAGTCAAAATGTGAGACTGAAATTGTCGGCATCCCCATAAAAGATTAAGATCAAGCTTACTTTCTTACCTCGAAAATCACTTTGAATTGTCTCCTTCAACTTGTCTAGAAGGCGATATGTTTCCATTAGCAGCTCCCCAAGTTATATTTCGATTCTTTTCCATCTGAAGTAAAGAAGAAACCCAATTTTCCACTTGTCGATTTGTTTAGCTTTGTGAACTTCCCGCCATATTAACGCACGGTCTGGAGACTGGGATCCACTGAACGCCTTGCAATTTTTCGGCGATTAGCATGATTGTTCGTTTTGTTGTGCTTACAGCAAAGCGGTGAGTTCATATTTTTGAAGACTGGTATCTCAAAACTTGACGATTATTTGTGTCCGGCATCAACGGAACAATGACAGAGGAAGAAACCTTGTGCGATCGAACTTATCGAGCTTATGAAAGACAAGAGAGCAAACCAGATAAACCAGAAACGCGTTCGTTACCAAGGCATACAAACCAAGACCATAAGGTACAAGCGACTTGTAATAACTTATTACAGGTTTAGTTTTAAATTTAGAAAGCAAGTGAGACGGCGTTTTTATTTATGATTAAACTTCAAAGTATATAAAACTGGGACCGTAACCTCAATCCAAAAGAGTGAAGACATTATAGGCCTTTTCACGTTTTCTAGATCTGACGCCATCTTGCTTGGAGGGAAAAACACAGAAAAAATTGCAGTTAGTGTACAGAATGTATGGGCGAAGACAAAAGTCTGATACCCAGTAAGTTGAGAGTGTATGACTCTCTGAGTATTTTATGAATTCTGAATCAGTTTTTAAGGCAAATGTATGGAAAAATGAAAACCTTAATTGTTGCTCTTCTACATGAAGCTAACTGTAGCAAGGCTATCTCCCTCCATCAATTACATGTAATTACAGGTAATAATTAAATGCAATGCGATCAGTAAATTATTTTACCTAGTACCTATAATATGTAATTCAAAAACAATTCATAACTCAAATTTCCTGTGAGTTGTCAGACATAAGATTCGCTATTTGCCCCTAGCATTTACTGTAAGCCAATTGTTTACCCCCCTCCCCCCCCCCCATAACAACCAAGATGCCGTCTGAAACTGTGAAAAAGGTCTATTTGCAAGCCAAGTGAGTCAGAATCTCTAATACCAATTGACTAGCCACAAGCCAAACAAGTTAACTCTAACCAGAGGTTTAGTTTTTGCTAAAATACTACCCAGCATAGTAAATCAAACTCAATCGAACTCAATCCATGGATTGGGTTCGATTGAGTTCAGCCAAATCGAACACCAAACTCTGTGTGAGTTCGATTTCTGAACCAATCGAACTTAATTGAACAAATCAAACCCAGTCAAACTCAATCCATTAGATTGTGCTGGATTGAGTTTGGAAACTGAACTCAATCGAACACAATTAAATGGACTGCGTTCGATTGGCTCTGGTAAACCTATACAAAGCAAGCCCAAAGCAATCCCATCAAAGCAGCTTTTGCTATTTGTTCAATAACAGAAACCCCATTTATAAACTGTCCACGGCAGTTAAGAGAACAGAACAGAACCAAGTTATCGAAGCATTTACAGGTCACAGGGAAACAACCAGTTCACATTGAAGATGATCTATTTGTCCGTGCCCATTTGTAATTCAGAATCCATGGCCTTTCTCAGCTATTTTCTTTAAAACCTTGGTACTGACCCCAGATGGTTTGAAACTGTCAATTTATTACTCCTGGAATGACTTCTTGATACTCCTAGCCTTAGTTTGATGTCAAATAAATCTATCTTTCATCACTAATAGTCGCATTTGACTGTAAAGAAGTCAGTTGTGCTTACATTTTTACGAAGGCCAGGTTACACAGCATGTCAAAAGCTGGCATGTCGAAAGAAGTTGCCTTAATGCACATATTACATGTATCACTGAAAACGGGTGTAACAATTATCTACATGTATATTCCTCTAATGGAGGGTGTTTTGGTTTGAATCTCCCCCTCTCTCCCCCCCCCCCCCCCTCCCCATGCACTCCTTCTGGAAAATCCAATCTGGCCATGGCTCAAGTATTTAAAAGATACCACTTTGAAATGGACAGGCAACATTTGTAGGGGAGGTGACCTGCACACAGATTTAGGCACACAAGTGGATCGAGCCCCATACCTTAGAAAATTTGGTAACCTGATTTCAAAAATTTTGGTTGTCACATGACTGTCCATACAGGTACATATGTCTGTACGTACAATAAGCCTTGAAAAATAAGAAAGTAGCACCATTACCATACTGTGATATACAGCAGGTACAACATTGTTGATATCAGGACATCCATTTATGATAATCATTAATTGACAGCTGTCAAAACAAGGTATTTGCCAACCAGTATTGTGTGTGACCATATCAGCGTCATGTTTTATTTTTTTGAGTTTGACTGCTGACCAGTTACTGGTTTTTCTGAGTGGATCACGGGCTCAAGCCACCTCCCGGGTAGAGGGAGAGAGAACATGGAAAGGCAAAATTGGGGGGGGGGGGGGTGCAAATTGACCTTAGGAGCCTTGTTGACTTTTCTTCGGCATATTCCAAGCCTGAATCGTCTCTTGAAAAGTCCCTCTTATATTCATTTGCGTACTGACAGAAATTTTGTCAATCTTGGGTACACTTATTGGGTATAGTTTGTTAAAATTTGTCTGGAAAAAAATATGGAAACCAGGGGCTGTTAAAACAGTAACATGCTAACAATTGATCATTCTTTGAGTTTCTGATCCAAGAAAACAAATCCTCTTTTTCAAAATAAAAATAAAAAGTATAAAAAATAAAGTATAAAAAAAAGTAAGTACTTTTATTATTTTGGTTAATTATTGCAATCAGGAGAGACCAAAATTCATGATTTACACTCGTAAGGGAGATCTCTTGACCTTTTCGGTTGGGTTTACCCTTTCACCACTACCTCCACTTGCCACACTTTTAATTTAGTTTTGTGGTCGTTTATATGATTGACCCAAGTGTGACCTACATGTAATGTCTAGCTGAATAGCATTTTACAAGTAATTATAATATACATTTGAACTCTCTCTTTCGTAGGCCCCAGGCGCTCAGTTTTTGTACAGTCAGCTGGGACGAGTGGTAATCAAGAAGCACACATACTTGACACCTGTAACACATGCCACATATCCCTGGAACTATGCCCAACCACCTGGCAGAAAATCAGCCTTCAAAATGCCAAAGACTGTATACCCCAAAAGATGAAGAACAACCAGCAAAAGCTATTTTTAGACCCTGTTGATCTCTGTTCTTCTCTCCAGAGTTTTTTTTAAAAAGGTGGCCAAGAAACTTTGCAAGTTGCAACTGATGGCCATGAGCTCGACTGGCTTAACAATGTAGGGGAAAAAATGCTTACATGTACAAGTACACATCAAAAGCTATAAGATTGCAACATGCACATGTGTAACTTTTTTTGGCTCTTTGGTGCACTGTAAAATGTACAGTAATTAATTTTTAGTCAATATAATTTCATTGTCAATTCAATCAGGCAAGACAGACAGTCAATTAGAGAGACAGACGGAAAAAGATACAGGGAGTCAGTCAGTCAGTCAGTCAGACAGACAATCAGTCTGTCTGTTGGTCTTTGGAGCAAGACTTTCCAGCTCACCATAAGAGCTTCCAAGGTTTTCAGATTGGATCAAAAGTTTTGAGATTTTGGATTCACTTCCTTCAAAGTGCATTGTTAGGAACACACCTGAGTACTAACTTACTAAGAACTTTTTTTCTGTTGATGTAAGAAGTTATTACATATGTTCAGAGACTTGATATGACGGTGAATAATTTATAATAAGTACTTGTATATATGTAGCCTATCTAAGTTTTTGTTAATCGCTAGTCAAGCGTAGATAGTAGAAGCATTATTTTTCCAATTCTTTCCTCCTGAAATCGTGTTTTTTTTAAAAGATTAAAAGATAAGAGCTTTTAAAAAAGTTCCACT
>JAHPZR010034717.1:10000-12432 GCA_019787425.1 Platygyra sinensis
CTATTTTGAACCAGAAAACAATGGTGTTATTAAATAAGGGAAAAGCAGTGATCACGTTCTCTTTGGCTATAAAAACTTTAACATTAAAATAGCATAAATATTTTCTTGAAATTTTTTTCTTAGGCCGGTAGGAATAGGTCAATTTCTGCTGCGGAGGCGTTAGTAATTCGCTAGAACTGTCATCTATATTCAACACCGTCCTGACGATTGTCCCGAAAACTGAAACTACCATTGTGCTACCTGTCAGGATGGATATGGGATGAGATTTTGTGATAACCCTTACCAAGACCTTGATTATTCTGGACATCACAAAAAAAGAATCTAAGAATTGTTTTATTATACATTGAACGAAAAAAAAATTGAAGTCATGTTTTTGCTTCTTCAGTGACGGCAAGCAACACAAAGCGCGCGAACTTGACATGATTACCCTTAGAAATCATGCACCGCGGTCATACATGACATGATTACCCGTGACCTTGAGTGTCCTTGACATGATTATTGTATAATCTGCAGTTATGATGCCACGGGGGCTGATTTCGAAAATTCACTTTACGCTTTCGTCCAATCAGGAAAGAGTTAGAGAGTTCAATGTATAATAATACTCATAACACATCGATGCAAAGGACGGCAAAGAAAAATGTTGCCTCTTTACGTAGGATCTGTAAAAAATCTGATCAGCCAAAATTAAAAAGACTAGAAAACAATGATGCATTTCTGATAACATAACATAACATAACTTTATTATTTAAACAGCGCGAAATACTACTACGTAGAAAGCTTAACGGGACAAGGACATGATCGACTCCAAACTCAGTGAAAGCCAAGAATTGCAATCGTGGACAGCGTTTTCGACCTTGTTAAGTCTCGTCAGCACGGTGTAGCAAGTAATGAGGTAATCAGTTGATCGACTGATTATCCATACTCACTAAATGCAGATGAAGATGACCTCAGATGAAACTCAAATAAAGTTAACTGGTCGAGGGAATGTTACTTTGATCAACATGTCGAGCACCTAAGTACCAAGCGAACCTGTTCGAAAATTTCCGAATAGTTCGGAAAGAAACCGAAGATTGCTGAAGATTACTGGAATATTGCTGAAGCTTTTCAAGCAATATCGAGAGTTCTGTGAAATGTTTTGGACATTTATCAAAAAAAAAAAAAACGAAACAAAGGCGTTGTCTCCCTAAGGACGTTCAGTTTTCGTATCACATAAGGGTGCTGATGGGATTTAGGGGCATAAGTAAAATATATGAGGGGAGGGGGCAGGGATGAAAAATAAACCGCGGATGGAGGATCCCTTGTGATAATATTTTTATTTTTCCATCTGATCCTATATTCCATGCATTGAACTTTGGCGAAAAAAATTTTCGATTTGGATGGAAAGCGATTTTTCAATGAAGTTTTAAAAACTTGAAAGTCTCAAACCAGGGGAAGACTGGTGCGAATGGTGGAAACAAAATGGCGGCAAATTTGAACGTTTTTAAAACTTCAAGATATTTCCCGATAACGATTTATAAACCCACATTTTTGTCGCGTGCATTGTCTGTGCTCGGAAACCGCCACATTTTAAAGCTTAATTAATTATTCAAAATTAGCCTTCGCTAAACATGCTCGTTTTCAGCTAGAAACTGTCTTTAAATTACTGTAACTGATATCTGGAGGCTTGAAACAATTATTTTACCGGATTGAGACCCACAGGCAAGCATTTCAGGGTCAACGTTCGAGATAATAATCGCGACTTGAAAGGTCAAAATGTCAAGCGATTACCTCAAGTGCCTGGTTTCAAGATGCTGTCAAATTTTTGCGTTTTATTTACCCAAGCTAGATTTGCGATAAAAAGTAAGATGAAGTGATACTTTTATCCAGAAAAATTGTTTTGGGCGGTAAATTCATGTACCAGATTGACTTTTTGGTCCACGAATTTGACCAAAATTTGGACGTGACGCAACATCACCGTCGCGTATAATTTTGGAAATTTGTTAAAAATTCAGGTTCAAATTAAAGGTGGATTTGACAACGCAAAATAAGTACTAAAACATTATATTTTAATAATATGGGTTAGCTTTTCCAGCCACGCACAATATTTTGGCTTGCCAGCCTTCGCAAAAAGTGCAATTTTAGGGCCGAGTTTGGCTCTTTTAGGGGCAAAATACAAAAGGCGGTCTGGAGGAGAAAATAAAAATCCAAACAACCTCAAAGTTTCAGTTTTGAAACAAGTTAGTAAAACCTTCTTCCTGACAAATTTTCAGAAAATCGATTTTTTCTATCTTGCATAGGTATAGGTGATCGTTACAGCAAGTCGCTCTTAAATCTTCCATACGTTTCGAGGCTGCTGCCTCTTCATCAGTGGAATCCGATAAAAGTAACTCATTCACTGAAGAAGAGGCAGCAGCCTCGAAACGTATGGAAGTTTTAAGTACTTTTACGCGCAA
>JAHPZR010034719.1:0-21597 GCA_019787425.1 Platygyra sinensis
CCCTGTAAACATATCCACACAATCAAATACCATTCGTGACACAAGTGCTTCCTCGGACATGACCGTCGTCATATATATCGGTATTGAAAACAATCCAACCAAAAGATCAGCTACTGCCAAATCGATTAACAAATAATAAGCACGACGGCGAAGTCTTCGCTTGGAAAACACTGAGATGGACAGTGAGTTACCAAAGATGATTAGACACGCTGTAGATCCGAAGCACACACTCCAGAACAAGTTCCATCTGTTGTAGTCCATGATGACTGGTCTCTGCAACGACGAACAAACCATACTGCTATTTATTAACATGTTTTAGTTTCAGTGAAAATAGACATGACAAAGTTAATGAGAATAATACATATTATGCATAGGCTTTTACGTTAAGTGAATAAAAAATAGCCCGCAAAAAGGGTGTATTTATTAATTGCAGGAAATAAATCTGAAGTTCTAGCCTCATCAGATGCAAAACCTTGTAATAACTTGTCGTTTTACAATGTTAAAGCTCGGTAGGGTTCTCCATTTACAATAGAGAACGTTTATGATATCCACAAAATGGCGGCTGTATAAACGGTTCTTGCGTACATATGTAGGTCAAGGATGAGTTATTGTTCAAGTTTTTGGTAGCTGAAAGTTCTTGCACTTAAGGAAGTATTAATTTCAATGTGTCGGAGCTCTGAAGTAATAACCGTCCGTTTTAATAGCAAAAGTCAACTAGAGAGCTCTATAAATTTGGATGAAACACTTTTCCGAATAAAGTTTGAATGAAAAACCACTAAGACCTAAATCTTGGCGAGCACTTTTTGGAATCTCTTTTAAGCGACCACCTCTCGTAAGCGACCGCGATCACTTTTAAAGTTAAAAGTTTGAAATTTTCCTTTGTTTATAACCACCTGTAAGCGACCACTTGACAGATAATGGAGCGAAAATGGGATAATAATTTGTTGTAGCATCATCGTATTCCAGGCTAGCACAAGAAACGAAAATTTCCCAATGGGAAGAATCGATTATTTTTCTCGAAATTTACTTTACATGAACAAAACCGGCATTGACGCATGGGTTAAAGTGGTCACTATGATCAAATTTCTACCTCTTGGTTTTTTAAGTGTATCACATAGAACTCCATAAAAGAACAAAAACGCCATTTACCATTTGTAAATATCGGAGAGTTTCGGAGATATGTAAAATTAAAATTTCTGTTAAGTATGCAAATGAAATGACTGATGACAACATACACACAACCCAATATTACATCAAGTATATAAATAGAACTTGGCCAATTTGCAGCGAGGACCATTGAAACTTGGCAAGCTAACAGTTCTACAGTAAACACATCTACAGCTATAAAACATTTTGTTACCATGGAAACTCACTATTTTCAGTCCCCACCCACTTGATTCAAAGATGTTAGTGATTTTCAGCTTGAAAACTGTCAAAGGAGGTCACAAACCCAAGCTAACAGAAATATATGCTTATCACACGCATACGGGGCATCTTAGCAAAAAAATATCAAAATGGAAAGCCAAAGGTGGCCACAAAAGCCTGTAATATTGGGGAAGTCTGGAACCCGCTATGTTGCCATGGTAACAACGTTTTTGAGCTCGTATTGCAGAGCACTTTTAGTAGAATCTTACTGCAAAGAATCAAACATTTGTGATAAAAATTGGCTGAGAAATCTTTTTAAATCATATTTGATCAAAATTTGGTTGAGTATATGACGTTATCACTTTTTTACTTTGCATATTTAAAAGCTTGAATATCTCTGGAACGAAAAGAGATATTTGGAAATACTAAGAAGCATTTCTCTTCTCATACAGACTACTTGTTTATGTTAAATTTTGACCCGTTATGGTCTAAGCTCTCTTAAACGACCACTTTCCAGTAGCGACCACCTTGGCTTGATATTTTTGGTGGTCCTTTACGGAAGGTTCGACTGTACTCCTACTCTCATAAAGAGTGAAAATGCATTACTTAGTAACAGTGGAAAGAAAATCAAGATAGCAGTCTGTCTTAAGGAAATAAGAAAAAAAAATTTTCTGTTCTAAAAATGGCAAGCGACATCAAGGCATAGTAATTACAGCAAATCCTGCCAAGTAACGGTTAAGATTCAAAGGTCCTCATGATATTGCTGCAAGTGCTCCAAAGTATTTCATTAAAAAAATTTATATTCTCAATCACACCTCTGATATCCCGCACCAGCCTAGACGTAATCGCAAGGCATTTGTGATGACTCGTTGAATTTCCAAAACATTGAACGACTGAAAAATCGTTAACTTTAACATTACGGCATGATAGCCAGATGGTTTGTTTTTTATTCATGATCGCTTGCAACTCTATTTGTTGTCTCACACTAGAACCAGCTGCTCTGTTTGTGACAAGTTAATAAATATATTGCCTCTTTCATTTTCGATAACTTCCTGTCACCAATTTTTCTCTTTTTCAACAAATCTAATTCCCACCCAGCTTATGATACTCAACAGTTATGACGCTCGGCAGACCTGAACACAAAGATGATAACCTTTTTAAAAATTAGGGCGAAGAAGAATGGCAGTCTCGGACAAAAAACATTGACTTCACCCCAGCCAACAAACCGATATTGCAGTTTCTGTAACGATGATGCTGTTCAGACCAAAAGTACAATAATATATAATGTTAAATGGTGAAATGTTCGGAGCTGGCATGATCAGGGTGATTTTTATTCAAGTCTAAAAAAACGGCAAGTTGTCTTTTGAATCCGTTCAAGAAAAGTGAATGCAGTCATCTTACCTTTCAGGAAAACAAGTCTGCAATTTCAGAGATAGAAGCAGGGAGCGCTCTTTCAGTATTCAGCATCTGGCAATCGACTGATGGCTTGGGATAAACTTCCCGGTTATCAGAGTGCACAAAAAAACAGCCAACATTTGATACATTACCCATATAAAAATTCTGGAAAGCACAAGAGCATTATTACGGAAATAACCACAAAGATATTAACAATATCTCCGCTTAAAATAAGTGCAGTGAGCATCATTAATACGTATCAAGGGCTTTTGTTTCCCTTCAGGTCTGAATTATGAAGGGTGGGTCGGGTAGTGCTAGTTGCACTAAGAGTTTGAAGATTTTACATTCTTAAGGTATCACAGCATTCGCTTTCTGCATCTTTTACCCTCATGAAAAAAAGGCAATTTAAATTATGCTAGTTAACTACTTTGTGTTCTGATAGTCCAATATTAAACGTCTACAAAGCATCTTTTCAGTGACATTTCGAGTTCTTAATTAATTAACGAAGAATCTTCATCTATCAGTTGATGTTAGTGTTTTTTTTCCTGTTTTGACGACGGTGCCTACTTTTTTATGCGCACACTTCATGGGCACAAGGTTTACTTGACTACGCTATCATGTACACGGGAGGTGGGATCCCTGTAGCCCCAGTTAAGATGCCTTTTTCTTCGCATGGCCCTAATTTAACTTAGTTTGGGAGAGAGACACCTTTGTGTTTAATAGGTATTGTCTGTAATAGAAGTATTTTTGTATTCTTGTGGAACACATTGTTTTGAACCACTTATTAACCTACATAGCGCGCAGGATCAAAACCCGAGACATCTCTGAAGAAATTTTCAAGATATTTTAAGTTTAAGACGGTTCTAATGAACCCTTTCAAGACCAAATGGTCGCCAAAAAATGCCGTTCTTAACCGTTAAATCATTTTTTTTTGGCTGCCATGACGCTAAATGAGCCTTAGTTTTGCTTAAAAAGCTATTTTTTGCTAAACAGATAGATTTCTCCAAAACTAAGTACTAAACAATCTTGTTCCCAGAGTCTTCGTTCCCCATGACCAGAGGTCAGAAGACGAGAGAGGTAGCAACCATTTTGAAATCATGAGTAACCGAGTTCTGCCCATCCGTTTCACTGCGTAGTCTGCATCTATGGCGCATGCCTGAATGGTTGTTCCTAGAGCCTTAGTTTTACGACCGCTGGTCAAGGGGAGCGAAGACTCTGGGACTGACGAGATTGACAAAAATGTAGAATATTTTAATTTGGTGCATGTGCATAAGCCAAAATTTAGACTTTGCCCTTTACCTTTAATTTTTCACGGCCCTTTTACTCTCGCTACCTTGTTGTGCGAATCGATATATCCTAGCTCTACCATCTGCTTAACAAGAATACCTGGTAACATTTAAAATGATGACGTCACAAGTGGTACAAAGAGCACAACCATTAAGTTGCTGTATATTGCTACTTGGGCATCAAAGGGTTAAAGAGAGCGACGCAATGCTTTTGTGGAGGCAGCGTGGCCGAGTGATTTAGGGCGCTGGTGTCGTAAACCGTAGCTCCCGGATTCAAGGCCTCCGCCCTGCTACCAGAAGGACTGAAGGATATGTTTGTCAGTAGTTCCGGTGAATATTTGAAATGTTTTGTTTCCTTTGTTTCAGTGGAATGTCTGTAAACTGCTATTAGCGCAATTTGGTTCTCGGTAGTCCCGAGTTCAAATCCTCGGTCAAGCTTTGTAAATAGCCAACTGGTCTGCCTTCTGCCAGTTGGGATTTTTAACTATAGTGGCTGATTGGTTAGAGCGCCGGATTTGAATTCCATAGGTCCCGAGTTCAAACCCGTTCTGAACGCCAGCTGATGTTGTTCTCTGTAGCCTAGAGTTCCCGACTCTACCTCCCGCCAGTTGAGATTCTTAAATTTGAATATGTATCTATCTGATCGTTTGTTTACATTAGTCCTGAAAAGCCCCAATGGGGAATGACAAATTATATATCTTTACTTTTTTTAATATGAATAGATTTGATGATGAAAAACAACGCTAAAACAAATTTTTGGGTGAAAAGAGTGGAAAACCCAAGCCAAATTTGTCAAATTTGACCCAATGTTTCGTTTTTTCTCGGCCAATTACAACGAACTAATTTTCACACGGTTACAATAGTAACGGAAACAATTAATATAACAGCAATTTAACTCAATCCAGATCTCAGAGGATTCACGCAAAGAATGACGAACTTCGTAATATTGAACATTATTTTCCCCGAAGAATTCATTCTGGAGATATATAACATTGGATGTGAGTGCTTCATGGAAATTGGTTCAGTCAAGTAGATTACAATAAGGAGCGGATAGGACGTAAGAACTAGCCAAGAACTGAAATCATTAAATTGGATATGCTTACTGGATCATGCAGATGTGATACCATTGGTAAATATCAAAATGAAACGCCCAGGGTGGCTAAAAAAAGGTTTTGACATCACGGAAGACTGGAATCCAGTATGTCATGGCTCATATTTGTGAAGCACAGCTAATAGAATTTTACCGTAAAGAATCAAATTTCTCTGTAAATGTAAATTGGTTAAGATCGCTTGTTCAATTTAATTTAAAAATTGATCGAATGGATGACGAATTACTTATCACCTCTACCATGCAGGTGTTGAAAATTTGAGTTTGAAACACAATAATTATAAGAAGAACGGCAGCGAAAAAGACAAAGACGACAACAAGAACAATGAAAGTCAAAGGTTTGTCAAATATTTTATTTAGCATTAGTTAAATGAAAAACCCATAATTTCCAAATTTAAAGCAAGATCATTAATTTTAGTATCATTATCTTTTTAAAATATTTACACGGCATCCTTATCAACCTGGTTTACCAATTTGTTCACGGTAGCTAGCTTGTTAGTATACTACTGTGGTTTTCAACTCTTATAATAATTAATAAATTTACACCTGAATAGAAATGCCGCGTCCAAAAACTCAAAACAAATATATATGTCTGGATTTATGAAAACGAGGCTAAAGGATGGATATCACGGACTAAGCGGGCGTATTTTCCTCGCCAGAAAGGGGACGATATAAAAATTAAAAGGAAAGTCAGTCCTTTTTTCCTTCTTCTACCCGTTTATCTTCCTTTCATTGCCGTGCTCTCTCTATTTTACGCCCGTTTACATGGTTGGGAGGCGGCCTTAGAGTTCAGAGAAATGCAGGTGAAATAAGAGTTATAGGGGTACAGCTCTTTAGCACCGTTTTCATAAATCCAGACATATATATAATAACGATGAGGATGACGACGACGATGACGAAGACGATGACGACGACGATGACGACGACGATGACGACGACGACGACGATGTTGATGATGATGATGATAAAATAGTGACAAGTTAATAGAGTTCGAATATTTGCATAGTTGTCCTACCGGTGCTGAACAACTATCATCGACACATAATATGTACAGCAACGGGAGACATCTATTCACTTTGCGCCCGTGATGAAGGATGACAGCGAGTGTGACACTCAATAGTTTACAACCTTTAGTAAGTTTTAAAACGGTTTTGTTTGGTGTTCTCCCGAAGACCATCATCTTTTTAGAATAGTATTGCACTGCAGTTTAAAAATTGCTTTTTTCCTAAATTCCTAATTTTTTCTTTAACGGTTTTCAAAATTTTAAACATACCTTGATCGTTTATTTACAAATCGGATAAGTATTACTTGTAGTTCATTAATATTTACACGTGCAAGCTTTACCAGAGAACGAAATACTTTTCTTCAAAATCAAGTATAAAGAGTAGTTTTTCAATTGAGTGTCCTAAAACCTAGAATCAAATAAATTACTTTAAGGTGGCTGAACCCATTTTTTGATACATCTGTTTCATTTACTTTTTTCTTTAAAACTCTCGATCCTTTGTTCGCCAAAAATGACAGCAAACAAATTAACAACACAAACTTTAACTTTTTTATAATTAAGCTGACGTATGTGTCGTTGCCATGGCAACATATTTAGATATAAAGAGGTGTTTAAAATCGGTTTTGTTTATTTGCAGAAAATCTATTTATTAGATTTTCTTTATAATTTGCATGTAACAAGCTTGTAACAATACTCACAAGTTAGCGCTATTTTAATAATAATTTAACAAACAGATATTCAACTATCACTCGTTGAAGGTTCACTGGAAAATCTTGAATTTCCTTTGTTAAAGTTCAATTTTTTTCAATCCTGCAGTTACTTATTTCGTGCCAAATTTCGTGAAATTCTAAAGAGTGGTTCTCGAGAAATATGCGTATCTCCGAGAAGTCAATTTTTTTACTCAGTCACAATTTTTTTGACTTACTACGCTTGCACTGCTTTAAACTGGGTTCTTTGCGCCGGTTCTTTTAGCAACAAAGAAAAAGCTGAGCTGAATTCTTTGCACCGTTACCTTTTCTAACATACCTTTGTAATAAAAGAGTAAAATCATCAATACATTGTGTTCATTTGTGAAGAAAAATAGAACAGATAGCGCGGACATTGAGCAAATAAAATCATCGCTGTATTGATGCCATGTTTGCTTTTATGCAATACTTGTGTGCGCGCTGAATTGCGTTAGCAAGAGCGCTCGCGAAAACTGTGTTCGGCCATCTTAACTACTCAGGTAATCGGAAACCATAATAAAGCCAAAAGCGAAGTAACTGCCTGATTCCTTTCCACACTCAATTGAAAGCCACTCTATCCCTTTGACCAATTGAAGTCAGTGATATCAAATATCCGCCTCAGCAAACATTACAAAATTTGAAAGAGTTTTACTATACAATTATTCATAAAAATTACAATTTCCTAGATTGTGATTGATTTAAAAACCTCCTATTTTCCACGAATTCAGTTGCCAAGTTGTTATCGGACAGTTTGTTATTGAACAGCTTGTAATTAGACAGTTTGTTCTTGAACAGTTTGTTATCGGACGCAGTTCAATAAGCCAATCGCATTCAAAGATGTAGTTTCAATCAGCCAATCACATTCAAAGTTGTAGTTACGTGCGCGCGCGCTCTTTTGTGTACTTAGCGCCTAATTGCCTGTAGGAGGCGAGGTGGCCTTAGAATGTTTACGTCTCCTTTGTCAGTATTTTAATGCACATTTTCCCTTTCTTTCATAACTTGGCTATTCTTCTTATCTCGGAAATTGTACTTTTTATAGTTATTAATTGGTAAGAAGACTTCGTGTTGTCCAATTCGGTCTGTGTTCATACTCGTGAAAAACAAATCCAGGAGTCCATCACTAGGAGCCAGCAACTTCCCCATGTTCCTGTTATCTGGAATTCAAGTCCCCACAGGAACCTCAGTGACCAATTGCAATCACATGCACGGACTAATGTTGACAAGTCGACATGATGTCGACATGTTTACGTGAGGCCGCATTGTTTTATTTTTCTCGAAGCGTACTCATTTAGACTGGAACTTTACTGGAACTGACCTGGTTCGCAGGAAAAATATCTAAAAATAGACTGGTCTGTAAAAATGCCGTTGCATTGGCTTATTATGGGAGTTGAGGGCTCCTAGTAATGGGCTCTTGACAAATCGCACACCTGCTGCGCGGTCGTCCAATTTCATCTCACTCGTATGATTACAGACCGAATTGGACCCCACTCAGCCCTATTATCATTACTTATTTCTCTATTTCTTTGTTTCAATTTTTTGTCACAAAAGAGCGATGCCCAACTATTACTTCCACCTAAAATGCATGCGTTCATGTATTTGGTGCATACCTCGTGTTCAGCATTTTTTTAGGACTGTCGACCACGCTTCGAAGACATCGAGGTCGAAAACGAAAGAAGGGTGATGCTAGTCGTTTGAGGAGCAACGAACGGATGAACGACTGTGTTTCGGAGATGACAGCAATTGCGACTAGCAAACAATGAAAACAATGCTCGGCGATAGCTTTGCATTCTGAAACAATAAATGAAAAAGTTCAAAACCGAGTTACTAAACTGAAGAAGCTTGACTACAAAGACAACTACAAGAGACACTTTTCTACATGTGGCGCACTTGACAATCAAAATTACCAGGACTTGGAATGGCATCCAAGTCAACATAAACATCCCTGTTATAAAAAGCACCGTTTTAGACAGCTTTGCCTCACTCCTCGCTCTAAAAGTGTGATAAAGACGCGAGGCATCCTTTCTCCAAATAACGCAATAGGCAATGGACATAATCACAAGAGGAGTTGATAGACTCGTTATGATGACAGACAAGAACTGATGGACGTCTATGATGGCCAACCCTAGCAGCACTCGAGATGATGTTACAGCGATGGAGAGAATCCAAGGCGTTGCTATGGCTATGAAGTAACTGTGCAATGCCAACTGTCGATGACGAAGTGGTTGAACAATGGCTTTTAGTCTTTCAAGGGAAATGAAGACCAATGTAAACACTGAGGAAAAGCCAGTGAACATATCAACGCAATCAAAAACAAGTGAAGGCACCAGTGTCTGTCGAGTGAACCACAGGATCATGTACATTGGTATGGTAATTAGTCCGACCAGAAGGTCGGCCATGGCCAGACTGATCAACAAAAAATGAGGACGTTTGCGAAGCCTTGGCTTCAAGAGAATCAGAATGGAAAGAAAGTTTCCGAAAACGATAATGACAGCCATCAATCCAAAGCAAGCACTCCAAAACATATTCCAATTGTTGAAGTCCATTTTGGATGCTGTTGTAAATGTATCCCTGAATTAAATGAAAGAATTGGTGAGCAATTTAGATATACTAACGTCACTCACTTAGAAGGGAAAATCAGTTTCCTCTACAAGAGATGGACAAAGAGCCTTAGTACAAGGGGGTGTAGTTCATTTGTTTTAATAGCTGCATTGGTATACTAATTTGATACAACCAAGCAAGCAACGTGACATTATCCGTCAGTGTGACAGAGCGTTACGGGTGCGGCAGAGCAGGAGTTGTAGGTTGATCAATCAGTGAGTAGGAGAATCATAGCTGCTGCTTGAATCTACCGGATTTTAGGTTCATAAAAACATCATTGAAGGTCAACGAAACTACAGTGGTAGCGATTTCAAATAACCTGAAGTATACTCTTCAGTACCAGCCAATTACCCAACGAGACAATCAATCAATTATTCAAAAAATAAACAGATCAATCAGTCAACCAGTCAATCAATCAATCAATCAATCAATCAATCAATCAATCAATCAATCAATCAATCAATCACATGCAACAAGTATATCAAGTTTCATATTATTTTACGTCTTGTCTTCACCTACTTGAGGTCATATCTTCTAGCTTTAATTGATGTCGATAATTTTCGTCTGTAAATTAGTAGTGAAAATACGCTAGGAATGTAAATGACTTAAGGGGACTTCACATCTTTGGTGGACAAGAACAGGCCCATCCTTACCACCGCTTCTTTCTAAGGAGCCCTGGATCTGGGCTACATTAAATAATCCCTGGGAACCAAAGCAGTTTTGCCTCGAATGTGATCTTTAAGAAGAATTTCATCCCGAAACTCGTGTAGTTTCGTCAATTCCTGAAGCTATTACCAAGCAGTTAGAGCGTACGCCCACAAGAGGACTTCTCAGTGCTATGTCCAAATTTAGAAAGCTACGAGTGGGAGTTCTTCCGCTATTAATCGTTTGCCGTAAAACGCACACATTTCTGAAGCGGTGCATGGTTGTAATTCACGACATAGTTTTCCTTAAACAAAATGTTCTCAATTTCATACATTACTTCGAGAACAAGAGTGCGGGGTTATTTAATGTAGCCCAGATCCAGGGCTCCTTAGAAAGAAGCGGTGGTAAGGATGGGCCTGTTCTTGTCCACCAAAGATGTGAAGTCCCCTTAAGTCATTTACATTCCTAGCGTATTTTCACTACTAATTTACAGACGAAAATTATCGACATCAATTAAAGCTAGAAGATATGACCTCAAGTAGGTGAAGACAAGACGTAAAATAATATGAAACTTGATATACTTGTTGCATGTGATTGATTGATTGATTGATTGATTGATTGATTGATTGATTGATTGATTGATTGACTGGTTGACTGATTGATCTGTTTATTTTTTGAATAATTGATTGATTGTCTCGTTGGGTAATTGGCTGGTACTGAAGAGTATACTTCAGGTTATTTGAAATCGCTACCACTGTAGTTTCGTTGACCTTCAATGATGTTTTTATGAACCTAAAATCCGGTAGATTCAAGCAGCAGCTATGATTCTCCTACTCACTGATTGATCAACCTACAACTCCTGCTCTGCCGCACCCGTAACGCTCTGTCACACTGACGGATAATGTCACGTTGCTTGCTTGGTTGTATCAAATTAGTATACCAATGCAGCTATTAAAACAAATGAACTACACCCCCTTGTACTAAGGCTCTTTGTCCATCTCTTGTAGAGGAAACTGATTTTCCCTTCTAAGTGAGTGACGTTAGTATATCTAAATTGCTCACCAATTCTTTCATTTAATTCAGGGATACATTTACAACAGCATCCAAAATGGACTTCAACAATTGGAATATGTTTTGGAGTGCTTGCTTTGGATTGATGGCTGTCATTATCGTTTTCGGAAACTTTCTTTCCATTCTGATTCTCTTGAAGCCAAGGCTTCGCAAACGTCCTCATTTTTTGTTGATCAGTCTGGCCATGGCCGACCTTCTGGTCGGACTAATTACCATACCAATGTACATGATCCTGTGGTTCACTCGACAGACACTGGTGCCTTCACTTGTTTTTGATTGCGTTGATATGTTCACTGGCTTTTCCTCAGTGTTTACATTGGTCTTCATTTCCCTTGAAAGACTAAAAGCCATTGTTCAACCACTTCGTCATCGACAGTTGGCATTGCACAGTTACTTCATAGCCATAGCAACGCCTTGGATTCTCTCCATCGCTGTAACATCATCTCGAGTGCTGCTAGGGTTGGCCATCATAGACGTCCATCAGTTCTTGTCTGTCATCATAACGAGTCTATCAACTCCTCTTGTGATTATGTCCATTGCCTATTGCGTTATTTGGAGAAAGGATGCCTCGCGTCTTTATCACACTTTTAGAGCGAGGAGTGAGGCAAAGCTGTCTAAAACGGTGCTTTTTATAACAGGGATGTTTATGTTGACTTGGATGCCATTCCAAGTCCTGGTAATTTTGATTGTCAAGTGCGCCACATGTAGAAAAGTGTCTCTTGTAGTTGTCTTTGTAGTCAAGCTTCTTCAGTTTAGTAACTCGGTTTTGAACTTTTTCATTTATTGTTTCAGAATGCAAAGCTATCGCCGAGCATTGTTTTCATTGTTTGCTAGTCGCAATTGCTGTCATCTCCGAAACACAGTCGTTCATCCGTTCGTTGCTCCTCAAACGACTAGCATCACCCTTCTTTCGTTTTCGACCTCGATGTCTTCGAAGCGTGGTCGACAGTCCTAAAAAAATGCTGAACACGAGGTATGCACCAAATACATGAACGCATGCATTTTAGGTGGAAGTAATAGTTGGGCATCGCTCTTTTGTGACAAAAATTGAAACAAAGAAATAGAGAAATAAGTAATGATAATAGGGCTGAGTGGGGTCCAATTCGGTCTGTAATCATACGAGTGAGATGAAATTGGACGACCGCGCAGCAGGTGTGCGATTTGTCAAGAGCCCATTACTAGGAGCCCTCAACTCCCATAATAAGCCAATGCAACGGCATTTTTACAGACCAGTCTATTTTTAGATATTTTTCCTGCGAACCAGGTCAGTTCCAGTAAAGTTCCAGTCTAAATGAGTACGCTTCGAGAAAAATAAAACAATGCGGCCTCACGTAAACATGTCGACATCATGTCGACTTGTCAACATTAGTCCGTGCATGTGATTGCAATTGGTCACTGAGGTTCCTGTGGGGACTTGAATTCCAGATAACAGGAACATGGGGAAGTTGCTGGCTCCTAGTGATGGACTCCTGGATTTGTTTTTCACGAGTATGAACACAGACCGAATTGGACAACACGAAGTCTTCTTACCAATTAATAACTATAAAAAGTACAATTTCCGAGATAAGAAGAATAGCCAAGTTATGAAAGAAAGGGAAAATGTGCATTAAAATACTGACAAAGGAGACGTAAACATTCTAAGGCCACCTCGCCTCCTACAGGCAATTAGGCGCTAAGTACACAAAAGAGCGCGCGCGCACGTAACTACAACTTTGAATGTGATTGGCTGATTGAAACTACATCTTTGAATGCGATTGGCTTATTGAACTGTCCGATAACAAACTGTTCAAGAACAAACTGTCTAATTACAAGCTGTTCAATAACAAACTGTCCGATAACAACTTGGCAACTGAATTCGTGGAAAATAGGAGGTTTTTAAGGTCATTCCACTGAAATAGAACCTACACTGAGATTTTTCTCAAACTTTGCCAATTGATTGCTTATATTATGGAAACTTAAGGTGGCCAAACACAGTTTTCGCGCGTTCTTTTGCTGATGCAATATTTAGCACGTGCACAAGGATTTCAAAAAACAAACATGCCGTCAGTAGAGCGATCATTTTATTTACTCAACAACCGCACTATCTGTGTTGTTTTTCTCAATAATTGAACGCAGTGTATTGATGGCTTTAGTCTTTTATTACAGAGATATGTTAGAAAAGGTAACGATGCAAAGAACCCAGCAATTTTCAGCTTTTTTTTTGTTACCGAAAGAACCCAGTTAAATGCAACGCATGCGCAGTTGCTCGAAAAATTGAGACCGATTGCTTTAGCAGAAACATGCCGATTTCTAACGATCCAGTCGTTAGAATTTCGAGAAATTTGGCAGAAAAATAGATCAGAGACCACGTGAATGATCTATCAAAAAAAATCTGAAATTTGACATAGGGAATTTTTAATAATACAGAAAACGATTAACGGCGAATTGCGAAAATCGCCTATGTCAAAATTTTATAAGAACCGTGCTGACAGAAGGGATCTAATGTCATTTCTTAGTGTGCAAAATATGAAAACAATCTAACGACTGGATTTTTTTAAATAAACAAAAACCATTATTTAAGCCTTGTTTTTAACCAGCCTCGTTGCCATGGCAACAGCACACACGCCAGTCAAAACGCGAGAATAAATATTTCTGTAGTTAACCTTGACTCTTGCAAAAAATGGGCCCCAAAGCATAAATAGTTTAAAAGTTATGGTGAATTAGGCATAGGCACTTGAAAACTGTGTTCGGCCACCTTAAATTTTGAAATAAAAATGAGGGGTCCCCATGTTCGTTCAGGAGCAGCAGCACCTTGTTTATTCCATATAAATCCTTATAATAGCACAATGATTATAGTCACGATTGCTTGCTAAATTCACGTTTCTGACGATTGTTTTTTGCTCAACACTGAGAATTGGCCCATATTTGTTTTACATAGAGAAATTTACAGCTCAATTCAAAACAACAGAAAAAAAATGATAGGTCACCGTAGTCGTTTTCGAAAAAATGACGATTTACTTGATAAATGAGTGTTGGTGAAATTGCAGCTCGGTAAATAAATATATGAAAGTAATGTAACACGAACGTGGGACCTAGAAAAAATCTGATCCCGATAGGATTTGAACCCATGACCTTCCGAACACCGGGCGGACGCTCTATCCACTGAGCTACGGGAACTCATGGAGAGCCAGGTCATTTAACTGAGTTCTTGCATGACATGCGTCTTCTGCCTCCTACAGGATTCAGCAGTGAATATGTGATAAATATTGATAAATGTGGTGTGTGGTTCCGGTGTTCGGAAGGTCATGGGTTCAAATCCTATCGGGACTCAGATTTTTTCTAGGCCCCACGCTCGTGTTACATTACTTTCATATATTTATTTACCGAGCTGCAATTTCACCATCACTCATTTATCACTATTTTATATCACATATTCATTGCTGAATCCTGCTGGAGACAGGAGACGCATGTCATATTAGGACTCAGTTAAATGATTTGGCTCTCCATGAGTTCTCGTAGCTCAGTGGATAGAGCGTCCGCCCGGTGTTCGGAAGGTCATGGGTTCAAATCCTATCGGGACTCAGATTTTTTCTAGGTCCCACGCTCGTGTTACATTACTTTCAGACGATTTACTTCTTTGGCGAGATCGAGCCGAAAAGAAAAAGCCGCCATTTTCTAATGCGCGCGCGCTAATCACGCGTAAAATTATGCGCAGTAGGGATGCGCAATGTAATACTGTGGAATGACCTTAAACTTATCACAATCTAGGAAATTGTAATTGCCTGAGTAGTTAAGATGGCCGAACACAGTCTTCGGGCGCGCTCTTGCTAACGCAATACAGCAGGCACACAAGTATTGCATAAAAACAAACATGCATGGCATCAATACAGCGATCATTTTATTTGTTCCATGTCCGCGCTATCTGTACTATTTTTCTTCACAAATGAACACAATGCACTGATGGTTCTACTCTTTTATTACAAAGGTATGTTAGAAAAGGTAACGATGCAAAGAATTCAGCTCAGCTTTTTCTTTGTTGCTAAAAGAACCGACGCAAAAAGAACCCAGTTAAATGCAGCGCATGCGTAGTAAGTCGAAAACATTGCGATTGAGTAAAAAATTGACTTCTCGGAGATACGCCTATTTCTCGAGAACCACTCTAAGAAATAAGTAACTGGAGGACTGAAAAAAATTGAACTTTAACAAAGGAAATCCAAGATATTCCAGCGAACCTTCAACGAGGGATAATTAAAGATCTGTTTGTTAAATTATTATTAATTATTATTATTAATTATTATTAATTAGTATTGTTACAAGCTTGTTACATGCAAATCATAAAGAAAATCTAATAAGTAGATTTTCTGCAAATAAACAAAACCGATTTTAAACACCCGTTTATATTTAATCATGTTGCCATGGCAACGGCACATTCGTCAGCTTAATTATCAAAAACTTGAAGTTTGTGTTGTTAATTTGTTTGCTGTCATTTTTGGCGAACAAAGGATCGAGGGTTTTAGAGAAAAAAAGTATGCATGTGTCAAAAACTGTGCTCAGCCACCTTAAAGTGATTAATTTGATTCTAGGTTTTAGGACACTCAATTGAAAAACCACTTTATGTACTTGGTTTTGAAGAAAAGGATTTCGTCCTCTGGTAAAGCTTGCACGTGTAAATATCAATGAACTACAAGTAATACTTATCCGATTTGTAAATAAACGATCAAGGTATGTTTAAAATTTTGAAAACCGCTAAAGAAAAAAATTAGGAATTTAGGAAAATAGCAATTTTTAAAATGCAATGCAATACTGTTCTAAAAAGATGATGGTCTTCAGGAGAACACTAAAAATAGCTTTTAAAATTACTAAGGGTCGTAAACTATTGAGTGTCACACTCGCTGTCATCCTTCATTACTGGCGCAAAGTGAATAGATGTCCGCCGTTGCTGAACATATCATATGTCGATGATAGTTGTTCAGCACCGGTATGACAACTATGTAAATACACGAACTCTATTAACTTGTCACTATTTTATCATCATCATCATCATCGTCGTCGTCGTCGTCGTCGTCGTAGTCGTCGTAGTCGTCGTCATCGTCATCGTCATCGTCATCGTCATCGTCATCGTCATCGTCATCGTCATCGTCGTCGTCATCGTCATCGTTATCGTTATTATGTATGTTTGTTTTGAGTTTTTGGACGCGGCATTTCTATTCATGTGTAAATTTATTAATTATTAAAAGAGTTGAAAAACACAGTAGTATACTAACAAGCTAGCTACCGTGAACAAATTGGTAAACCAGGTTTATAAGGATCCGTGTAAATATTTTAAAAAGATAATGATACAAAAATTAATCTTGCTTTAATTTGGAAATTATGGGTTTTTCATTTGACTAATGCTAAATAAAATATTTGACAAACCATTGACTTTCATTGTTCGTGTTGTTGTCTTTGTCTTTGTCGCTGCCGTTCTTCTTACAATTATTGTGTTTCAAACCACCTGATGATTGCAATTGTTAAGATTCTAGAGGTTGCTTTTAGTATTACTCAAATGTTCAACACCTACACGGTAGAGGTGATAAGCGATTTTAGCCCTAACCTTAATAAGAAATCAATTCGTCATCCATTCGATCAATTTTTATATCAAATTGAACAAGCTATGTTAACCAATTTACATTTACAGAAAAATTTGATTCTTTACCGTAAAATTCTATTAGCTGTGCTTCACAAATATGAGTTATCATGACATACTAGATTCCAGTCTTCCGTGATGTCAAAGCCTTTTTAGCCACCATGGGAGTTTCATTTTGATATTTACCAATGGTGCCACATCTGCATGATCCAGTAAGCATATCCAATATATGATTTCAGTTCTTGGCTAGTTCTTACGTCCTATCCGCTTCTTATTGTAATCTACTTGATTGAACCAATTTCCATGAAGCACTCACATCCAATGTTACGATAAAATGCTTCTGTGTGTATCTCCAGAATGAATTCTTCGGGAAAATGTTACGAAGTTCGTCATTCTTTGCGTGAATCCTCTGAGACCTGAATTGAGTTTAATTGCTGTTATATTAATTGTTTCCGTTACTATTGTAACTGTGAAATTTACTTCGTTATAATTGGCCGAGAAAAGACGAAACATTGGGTCAAATTTGTAAAATTTGGCTTGGGTTTTCCACTCTTTTCACAAAAAAATTGTTTTAGCGCTGTTTTTCATCATCAAATCTATTCATATTAAAAAAAAATAAAAGATTTATAATTTGTCACTCCCCATTGGGGTTTTTCAGGACCAATGTAAACAAACGATCAGATAGATACATATTCAAATTCAAGAATCCCAACTGGCGGGTGGTAGACCAGTTCCTAGTCGGGAACTCTAAGCTACTGAGAACAGCATCAGCTGGCGTTCAGAACGGGTTTGAACCCGGAACCTATGGAATTCAAATCCGGCGCTCTAACCAATCAGCCACGCTGCCTCCACGATAAATATTTAAATAAACTGGCAGGAGGCCGACCAGTTGGCTATTTACAAAGCATGACCGAGGATTTGAACTCGAGACTACCGAGAAACAAATTGCGCTAATGGCAGTTTACAGACATGCCACTGAAACAAAGGAAGCAAAATATTTCAAATATTCATAACGTAGTTAAAAATCTCAGCTGGCTGGAGGTAGATCAGTTGGTTATTTACAAAGCGCGACCGGAGACTTAATCTCGGGACTACTGACAAACATATCCTTCTAGTAGCAGGGCGGAGGCCTTGAACCCGGGAGCTACGGATTATGACACCAGCGCCCTAAATCACTCGGCCACGCTGCCTCCACAAAAGCATTGCATCGTTCTCTTTAGTCCTTTGATGTCCAAGTAGCCATATACCGCAACTTAATGGTTGTGCTCTTTGTACCACTTGTGACGTCATCATTTTAAATGTTATCAGGTATTCTTGTTAAGCAGATGGTAGAACTAGGATATGTCTATCCGCACAACAAAGTAGCGAGAGTAAAAGGGCCGTGAAAAATGAAAGGTAAAGGGTAAAGTCCAAATTTTGGCTTATGCACATGCTTATTCTACATTTTTGTCAATCTCGTCAGTCCCAGAGTCTTCGTTCCCCTTGACCAGCGGTCGGAAAACGACGGTTCAAGGAGCAACCATTTCAGGCATGCGCTATAAATGCAGACTACGCAGTGAAACGGATGGGCAGAATTCGGTTACCCATGATTTCAAAATAGTTGCTCCCAGAGCCTTCGTTTTCTGACCTCTGGTCAAGGCGAACGAAGACTCTGGGAACAAGATTGTTTTGTACTTAATCTTGGGGAAATCTATCTGTTTAGCAAAAAATAGCTTTTTAAGCAAAACTAAGGCTCATTTAGCGTCATGGTAGCCAAAAAAATGATTTAACGGGTCAAAACGGCATTTTTGGCGACCATTTGGTCTTGAAAGGGTTCATTATAATTTAGAACCATCTTTAACTTAAAATATCGTGACCATTTCTTCAGAGATGTCTTGGGGTTTGATCTTGCGCGGTATGTAGGTTTAATAAGTGGTTCAAAACAATGTGTTTCACAAGAATACAGTAATGCTTCTATTACAGACAATACCTATTAAACACAAAGGTGTCTTACTCCCAAATTAAGCTAAATTAGGGCCATGCAGAGAAACAGGCATCTTATAATTAGGGCTACGGAGATCACACCTCTGGGATCCCGTGTACACGATAGCGTAGTCAAGTAAGCCTTGTGCCCATGAAGTGTACGCATAAAAAAGTAGGCACCGTCGTCAAAACAGGAAAAAAAACACTGACATCAACTTATAGATGAAGATTCTTCGTTAATTAATTAAGAACTGGAAATGTCACTGAAAAGATGCTTTGTAGACGTTTAATATTGGACTATCAGAACACAAAGTAGTTAACTAGCATAATTTGAATTGCCTTTTTTTCATGAGGGTAAAAGATGCAGAAAGCGAATGCTGTGATACCTTAAGAATGTAAAATCTCCAAATTCTTAGAGCAACTACCCGACCCACCCTTCAAAAATTCAGACCTGAAGGGAAACAAAAGCCCTTGATACGTATTAATGACGCTCACTGCACTTATTTTAAGCGGAGATATTGTTAATATCTTTGTGGTTATTTCCGTAATAATGCTCTTGTGCTTTCGAGAATTTTTATATGGGTAATGTGTCAAATGTTGGCTGTTTTTTTGTGCACTCTGATAACCGGGAAGTTTATCCCAAGCCATCAGTCGATTGCCAGATGCTGAATACTGAAAGAGCGCTCCCTGCTTCTATCTCTGAAATTGCAGACTTGTTTTGCTGAAAGGTAAGGGGACTGCATTCACTTTTCTTGAACGGATTCAAAAGACAACTTGCCGTTTTTTAGACTTGAATAAAAATCACCCTGATCATGCCAGCTCCGAACATTTCGCCATTAAACATTATATATTATTGTACTTTTGGTCTGTACAGCATCATCGTTACAGAAACAGTTACTGCAATATCGGTTTTTTTGGCTGGGGTGAAGTCAATTTTTTTTGTCCGAGACTGCCATTCTTCTTCTCTCTAATTTTTAAAAAGGTTATCATCTTTGTGTTCAGGTCTGCCGAGCGTCATAACTGTTGAGTATCATAAGCTGGGTGGGAATTAGATTTGTTGAAAAAGAGAAAAATTGGTGACAGGAAGTTATCGAAAATGAAAGAGGCAATATATTTTTTAACTTGTTACAAACAGAGCAGCTGGTTCTAGTGTGAGACAACAAATAGAGTTGCAAGCGATCATGAATAAAAAACAAACCATCTGGCTATCATGCCGTAATGTTAAAGTTAACGATTTTTCAGTCGTTCAATGTTTTGGAAATTCAACGAGTCATCACGAATGCACTGCGATTACGTTTAGGCTGGTGCGGGATATCAGAGGTGTTATTGAGAATAAAAATTTTTTTAATGAAATACTTTAGAGCGCTTGCAGCAATATCATGAGGACCTTTGAATCTTAACCGTTACTTGGCAGGATTTTCTGTAATTACTATGCCTTGATGTCGCTTACCATTTTTAGAACAGAAAATGTTTTTTTTTTCTTATTTCCTTAAGACAGACTGCTATGTAATTTTCTTTCCACTGTTACTAAGTAATGCATTTTCACTCTTTATGAGAGTAGGAGTACAGTCGAACCTTCCGTAAAGGACCACCAAAAATATCAAGCCAAGGTGGTCGCTTATAGGAAATGGTCGTTTAAGAGAGCTTAGACCATAACGGATCAAAATTTAACATAAACAAGCAGTCTGTATGAGAAGGAAAATGCTTCTTAGTATTTCCAAATACCGGTATGTCTTTTCGTTCCAGAGATATTCACGTTTTTAAATAATTTATTATGCAAATTAGCAAAGTGATAACGTCATATACTCAACCAAATTTGGATCAAATATGATTAAAAAAGATTTCTCAGTCAATTTTTATCAGAAATGTTTGATTCTTTTACAGTACGATTCTACTAAAAATACTCTACAATACGAGCTCAAAAACTTTGTTACCATAGCAACATAGCGGGTTCCAGACTTCCCCAATATTACAGGCTTTTCTGGCCACCTTTGGCATTCCATTTTGATATTATTTTGCTAATGATGCCCCGTATGCGTGATAAGCATATATTTCTGTTAGCTTGAGTTTGTGACCTCCTTTTAACAGTTTTAAAGCTGAAAATCACTAACATCTTTGAATCAAGTGGGTGGGGACTGGAAAATAGTGAGTTGCCATGGTAACAAAATGTTTTACAGCTGTAGGTGTGTTTACTGTAGAACTATATTAGCCCGCCAAGTTTCAATGGTCCTCGCTGCAAATTGGCCAAGATAGCTCTATTTATATACTTGATGTAATATTGGGTTGAGTGTATGCTGTCATCAGTCATTTCATTTGCATACTTTACAGACATTTTAATTTTACATATCTCTGGAACTAATGCAGATATTTACAAATGGTAAATGACGTTTTGGTTCTTTTATGGAGTTCTATGTGATACACTTAAAAAACCAAGGGGTAGAATTTTGATCCTAGTACCACTTAAACCCATGCGTCAATGCCGGTTTTGTTCATATAAAGTAAATTTCGAGAAAAATAATCGATTCTTCCCATTGAGAAATTTTCGTTTCTTGTGCTAGCCAGGAATACGATGATGCTATAACAAATTATTATCCCATTTTCGCTCCATTATCTGTCAAGTGGTCCCTTACAGGCGGTTATAATGACAAAGGAAAATTTCAAACTTTTTACTTTAAAAGTGATCGCGGTCGCTTACGAGAGATGGTCGCTTAGAAGAGGTTCCAAAAAGTGCTCGCCAAGATTTAGGTCCTGGTGTTTTTTTATTCAAACCTTATTCGGAAAAGTGTTTCATCCAAATTTATAGAGCTCAGTGACTTTTGCTATTAAAACGGACG
>JAHPZR010034721.1:0-10000 GCA_019787425.1 Platygyra sinensis
GGTCAGAGGAACATGCTTGGCCGACATCTTTCAGTTCAATGGTTGCATTTATGTAAGGCGATAACATTACGCACAAATTCCACACAGCGATTCTTCAATTCATTTTGCCTTTCCAACTTCATTTTGGCAAAACTTACGTAATTGTTTGCTACGAAGTTGTGAAAAAGTAGTAAAACCTCTAAAACAAAACAACGTTTCTCTCGTAAACTGATTACAAGATAACTATTTTGTTTAAGATAGAGCGCAAATGTTTAGAGAAAAGCTTCCAAATTAAATTAATCAGCAGAAGTGGCGTCTCACATTCGCCTCGAAAAACACACTCTTTCCAAACACTAAGTCTCGAGATTCAAGGTGAACGACTGCTGTTTAAGCAGTTTCAAACTATTGTGAAAGTGTAGTTTGTTTGCACGTTTTTTATGCCAAGATAGTCTTTTTCCATCTCGTGTCTTTTATATTTTTTTTTCTGCGCCTGACATGCTTATTGCAACAAACTGATTTAAATTAATGGAGTTTTTATAAAATGTCATGTTATATGAGTCGACTGACAGGAGATACGCGCAGGTTTTCTCCAAAAAGCATTTACAACGGATATGCAATGTCGTGCTATGACCCACGGCAAATAGGCAGAGTTTCTCGACGGTTTTAATTTAATCTTGATAAATGTTTGGGCTAGAAACAATAAAACAAAAAGCAAGAACACTGAACGGCCCCCTAAAAGAATCCGGATGACTGTCAGCAGTTTCTTTTGGGTTTTGGGCGCGGCACAGTCGGGCATAAAAAAGCGACACGCGATTCAACGGATTCACGGGCTTAATCTCGTCCCAGGTAGAAAACTTGGGAGCGAAATCCGATACAAGGCTCTCTCATCTTTCCTAGGTAAAGGAGAGAGAGAGAGAGAGACTGGGATCGAGGTTGCAGACCGCACAGTGCGCATACTTGCTGACAGAGGGTGAGAAAAGGTTCTTTCAATGGTGGACACAGAATACAGCTTTTGATGGAGCTAGACACAGTACAAATAAGGCTAGGAACCCGAGTTCGCTTGAGCAAAAGATAACAAATAACAAAGGCAAAAACTTGGCTTTTGACCAGTATGTTTCTCACTATTTGAAAGTTGGGAGGATCATGTGAATATCCAACGTTCGGAAAGCGTAAGATTCGTAAATTGGGGGTAATAGGACTGAGCGCGTCCAATTCGGTCTGTAATCAAGACGAGTGATAACACAAATCGGACGACCGCACAGCGGAGTCCGATTTGTTCATCATAGTATGATTACGGACTTTATAAATCCATTTTGAAATCACAGGCCCCCCCCTGGTGGTCCCTGTAATTTGGTCTGAAATCATACGCGTGAATTCAAAATCGAACGAGCGCGCAGCGCGAGTTCGATTTTAAATCACAAGTATGATTTCAGATCAAAATTACAGGGACCACCTGTGATTTCAAAATGGATTTAATAAAGTCCGTAATCATACTCATGATGAACAAATCGGACTCCCGCTGTGCGGTCGTCCGATTTTGTTATCACTCGTATGATTACAGACCGAATTGGACTCCGCTCAGTCCTATTACCATTACTAATCTTACCTTTCCGAACGTTGGATATTCACATGATCTCTACCCAACTATTCAAATAGTAGAAACATACTGGTCAAAAGCCAAAGTTTTGCTTTGTTATTTGTTATCTTTGCTCACAGCGAACTCGGGTTCCTAGCCTTATTGTTACTGTGCTATCTCCAGCAAAAGCTGTATTCTGTGTCCACCATTGAAAGAACCTTTCTCACCCTCTGTCAGCAAGTAATGCGCACTGTGCGGTCTGCAACCTCGATCCCAGGCTCTCTCTCTCTCTCTCCTTTACCGAGGCAAAGATGAGAGAGCCTTGGATCGGATTCGCTCCCAAGTTTTCTACATGGGAACGAGATTAGCCCGTGATCCGTTGAATCCGTGCGCTTTTTATGCACGGACTGTGCGCGCGCCCAAAACCCAAAAAGAAACTGCTGACAGTCAGTCCGGATTCTTTTAGGGGCCGTTCAGTGTTCTTGCTTTTGATTTTATTGCTTTCTAGCCAAAATTTATCAAGATTAAATTAAAACCGTCGAGAAACTTCTGCCTATGTGCCGTGGGTCATAGCACGACATTGCATATCCGTTTAAATGCGTTTTGGAGAAAACCTCTGCCGTATCTCCTGTCAGTCGACTCATAATAACCATGACATTTTTATAAAAACTTCATTAATTTAAATCAGTTGTTTGCATAAGCATGTCAGGCTGCCAGAAATAAAAAATATAAAAGAACACGAGATGGAAAAAGACTATCTTGGCAGAAAAAACGTGCAAACAAACATACACTTTCCAAAAATAGTTTGAAAATGATTAAAAAGCGTCGTTCACCTTGAATCTCGAGACTTAGTGTTGGAAAGATGTGTTTTTTCGAGCGAATGTGAGACGCCAACTTCTGCTGATTAATTTAATTTGGAAGCTTTTCTCTAAACATTGCTCTATCTTGAAACAAAAATGTTATCTTGTAATCAGTTTACAGAGAGAACGTTGTTTTGTTTAGAGGTTTTACTACTTTTCACAACTTCGTAGCAAACAATTAACGTAAAGTTTTGCCAAAAATGAAGTTGGAAAGCAGAAATGAATTGAAGAATCGCTGTGTGAATTTGTGCGTAATGTTATCGCTTACATAAATGCAAACATTGAACTGAAAGATGTCGGCCAAGCATGTCCTCTGAGCTATAAATTCGTTCTTTCGATTTGCCGTACGGAATAACTAGAGAACTGGCAGTTTCGTGTCCGTTTGCCGTTTATCGATTGCGTTCACATTAGTAGTAGTTGACTAGTAAGTGTTAAAAGTCTCGATCTTACTCCTAGTTGTCTTTGTTTCCCATTATTATCTTAAAAGTCTTTTTAAGTGCTAAATTTTCCTTCTTTTTTCAACCCGAATGAAACCCTTCAATTTGCAATTTGATGTTTGCTTTGAACGCTGCGTGCGAGGAAATTAGCAGCCATCTTTATCAATTCTAAATTGAAGACTTAAAAATAATTTTGTTCCTGCCTTAAGCAGGTTAAGAGCAAACTCTTAATCGTTTGAAGGGAATTAAAATAAATTTAACTGGAGAAGAAATTTTGAGTTGAAGTAATAAATTTATTACTAGCATGTCATGGCCAAAGTAATATCAAAAGTGAAATGTAAATTCGCAAATCCTCTTTTCTTGTAAAGGATTACCGGGCTATCCAAAACGAAATTTGTTCACAAAAACTAATTTTCACACCTTTTCTTAAAGCTTTCATTTCCCTCAATTTAACTAATGGCCACAAAATGCTCTGTGATTGGAGCAAGGTTAATTTATTCCGTAAACTGGCGCATTAATTTTAGCCTCAAAGTTCGCATTCATTAATTTCGTTTGAAAAGTTGAACCTTTCTTCAAAAGAACGTGCTCGATTTCGCAAATCAAACCCTTGCAAATTTGCTGCGTTTAATGAAGTGGCTTTAGTTTTTTAATATTAATAAAAAAGATGATGTTCTCAAGTAGTTAGCATCCGACGTGAAACATCAAGAAAGTGAGTCCTTGTGTACAATTACCACGAAAAGATGTATTTACTTACATGTATATATCAATTTTCTGATAATCTACTTATTCTCCTCTGTAAGCTTTTGAATAGTTTTTGTGTGACTGTGAATTTCCCTGGCAGGTGAACGTTTAAAGTCTGACATCTGACATTTTACAGTGTTCTTTTCACGGAAATGTTTAAAGATATTCGCTTTCTTTTCAACCGAGGTAAACGTGACTGCAGTAATTATCAAGGACCACTTTTTTATTGCCGCGAACACGACTCTGTCTGAGAAAATGCATGAGATCGGAGTTTTTTTCTCCTTGAATACTAGCGAGAAAGGAAACCTGATGTTACTGGATTGCATAAGCAACATTTAAATCACTTAAGATTGGATTGACACCGGAATCACTAATTCCCAAAGTCAGGTCCGCCGGCATCAAAGACGGGAACGAATCAAGCAACATCCATTATCGATATCTCGGCTGGGAAGAGATAATACATTTGTGCAACAAGAAAAAGCATTTTAAAAGCTGGTTGGTGATAAGATTTGTGTGTTAGCAACAAATATAACAGATAGCACGGTGACCGTCAGACGTTAACTGCATGGATTGATGTCAAGTGGGGAGATTCGTCGCTTTTACACTCCTGTACAAAGAAAAAAAGTCAGAATCAATTATTCCTCAGCAACATTTGTAGTTAGTATACAAAGGAGCCGCTAAAGCATTTATTAATTTGTTACTTGAAAATTGCTGTACTTTGCTCTGTTCTTGACAAAATTACTTTTCCGAGTTAGTAGGCGTCTGTTTGTTTATTTACGGCAAACAAATTGAAAACTACTTATAAATAACTTCGGTAAAGGCAGCGGCAGACAACAGTGAAGGAGGTCTCCATTATATTGGTCAAAAATTCGCTTCTTTTCGACGCGAAAGGAAGCTTGATGAACCTTTTAGCGGCGAGCCCACTTGCCCGTGATATTTTGTTTGTTCAGCTGAAACATTATAGATAAGGTCAACAAACGAGAATCCTCAATCGCTCATAAGCCACGGTCGAGAATTACGAGTAGAATTTCAGTTAAGGTCTTCAACGACTGAGTCATAATTTCTAACCGGCTAAAAATATCGGCTTCAAGAATTCGCCTGAACTTTACCACGTAGCGAAGAAAATATGCAAGGGACAAACAGTTCGGATGTTCTCCTCGTTCCATCTTCGGGATCAACGAAATCCGAAGCGGGCCCGAGCCTATCCGAAAACGTTGCTCTTCATTCGATTCCATTGGCTTTCCTGATTGTGTTTACAATTTTTGGAAATATTCTGGTTTGTGCCGCGTTCTATCTCTGCCGAGAACTACGGAATGTTACGAACTATTTTGTCGTGTCGCTGGCTGTTGCGGATCTCCTGGTTGGGTTTGTATGTATGCCGTTTTGGTTCACCTTCCTTATCAAACAGTGGCCTGATCGGAAACGAAATCACGAGTTCTATACATTGTGGATTTGCTTGGATATTGTAAGCGGTACGTCGTCGATAATGAACCTGGTAGCGATTAGCGTGGATCGTTTTTACGCCATCACATCTCCATTCAACTATCATTTAAAGCTTACCAAGAACCGTGCGCGTTTCTGTATAGTCTTCGTATGGTTGTATTCCATTACTGTCGCTGGGCTACACATTCAGAGGAAAGGAGATTGGTACGCATATTTTGTTGCGTGTGCAAGCTTCTTTCTTCCTCTGCCGGTTCTTGTTTATTCCTATGCAAGAATATTTCGCGTTGCTCACGTCCAGGCATTGAAAATGCGAACGGAGAACTATGGTCACGAGTTGTCTGAGTTTGAAGTGGAAAAAAACGGTGATACGACAGAAACAGCGGCCTTTGTGAATACCAAGCCTAGAGCCTCTTACAGTATGAGACCCCGAAGCTCTTCCACTTCAAGTCGCTTCATTTTTCATAAAGTGCGCCCGCGCTTGACCAGTCAGAGTTCCGTGCGTCAAATGCGTCGTGTACTCCACACTGATTTGAAAGCCGCTAAAACGCTCGCGATAGTAATGGGCGCGTTCCTCGCGTGTTGGTCGCCTTACATCATCAGCTTGCTGGTACTAAATTCTTGCATAACCTGCATCCCCGGTAAGATCGTTGAAGCTGTCAAGTGGCTGCATTATTCCAACTCAGCTGTGAACCCAATCATCTACACACTGCTTAATCGACAGTTCCGAGCGGCGTTCCGAAGGATTCTCTGTCGGTACGTGTCAGGCCGAAGTTTTTCGTACTTTGGTCGGTTCCTGTCGCACAGTACGCCGAGGAGTATCAGCCGAAGCAGCGCAAATACTGTGGTTGATTTAGACAAAGCTAATTCCAAGAGCGAGGTGGAAATTCTGGTTTGCACTGAAGTTGTCACAGTTGTTTAGAATTTTAGTTGGGGTCCAGCGAACAACGTACTAGTTTGGCAAATGTTTGTGGAATCACTCCTGGAGTTTCCGATGTGCATTCTCCAATCAACGAATAGCACGAGCTCTCTCAACTTCGCTGAAGGCTCTTTTCCTCACCATGTGTCTCCTACAACTTCAAGACCAAAATTGTGGGCTCAGGCTGTTCTCAAAAGACCAGAATTGAACTTCTACATGTTCGCTCGTCTCGATGATTAACTTCCTAGTCTAGGTAATATCTACTATTAAAAACATTGCATTTTTGAGAAGAAAGGTGAAGAGAATAAAACGAAATCATGAAATACCAAGTTTTCAGAACATGCATAAAAGAAACGTATGACAATCCGCTAGGAGAATTTAATGTTTGAAGCTTATTATGACTGAACGAGCACAATCTGGGTATGAAGAACTCTTCCCGTATTCAATTTTTCGCTTGTTGAAGACGTCCGAGACTCCATCAATACGAGAAATTCTAATGACCCACTTACTTTACTCAGGGCGGAGAAGAGCCTCGATCTGATTGCGGTCTGTTTAGTTTTGAACTTGGTGCAACAGCCAATTCAGACCGGCATGCTATTCGAGACAGTACGTCATCAGATTGGAGTTTTCTGGTCCAGTCTCTCTCGTTTTAGAGCTAGAAGTGAAACAAGCGTGTGAAGTGGGACGTTAAGCTCGCACACTTGAAAACTTGTGAATATTCAAACACTGCTGTTCTATGAAAAGATTTGTTTTTCAGTCGGTGACACGGGCGTAATAAGATAAAGAATTCCTTATTGTCCTGCTGGGAGTCGAATCTAAGACCCTCGTACAAAACTCCTTGAAACAGTTTTGTACCGGCAACGACGAATTATCTGTGTTTAATAACTTCAGATTGAAAAAGTACTGCTATCCTTTTAAAAACGGTTTGCTGTCCCCCCTCCCGGCCGCTCCCTCACCCAATCCAATGTTGAAACTCAGGATAAATTGCAGGTACTAGTTTTCAACATTGCATGTGGTGAAGTTGTATTCGGGTTTGGCGTACGCGGTGCAAATGCGCCAAGAGTGCAAATTTGGTCCAAGACTTGTAATCATTATCGTAGGTTCGTACGGCAAAATTCCTGCATACAGCTAGCAGTGGAATGTCAATAAATCGGATATTCAATATGATGCGAATGAGATGGCGGATTAGTAGCTTTCTCATTATATGAGACGATAACTGTTGTGCTAGTTAGTGACTAAAGTATGCATGTTCAGACGCACTTTATACCATGCCACAGAAAAAACAGCCAATCAGAATCCATGGAAGGCGTTATGCATTCGACAGTGTATCCAAGCTTCCCATCGTGCACCGCGCTTATGTCGTATTGATTTTGGCTACTACATATTCTGTTGCAAAGTTATGCAACGCTATCTCGTGGCATATGTAAACAAAAGCCTCTATTTGGCTCGAAAATATGATAGGATATTTGTCCGCGGACATTATCTGTTCCGAGAAGCGAGCAATTTTCCGAGAGCGTAGCTCAAGGAAATCTGTGAGCTTAATTGGGGAACAGATAATGTCCAAGGACAATTATCCGAGAATATTTTCGCCCCAAAAGGAGGCTATTGTGTTTATTATCCTCAAATCATTTTCGCCAGGCGTGCAGTTTTGAAAATTGGAGAATACACTCGGATCTTCCCCAGTTTCAGCTGGGAAATATTCGGTCACATGACGTATTTAGACCAATCGCGCACGAACGAAAATATTTGATGGATTATAACATGGAATATCCTACTTGTCACTTAACCGATAAAATGCAAGTGACTAGTAGGATATTCCACGGTATACCACTCGTAAGCGTTGCTTAAATAGTACTAATGAATGGTTCAGAGACCCAAAGCTAGGACACAAAACTGAGACCCTAGGCCTAAACTGTCGCAGGGGTGCAGAGTTGTTAGAGTAGATGAGGGCCTATGACTTTTAATGAACTTTCTCGAGCCCCATCATGTAAGACATTTGATTTAATAGGTTATTACGCTTAAAGAAAGGTACTGTGCTTTATTGTTAAGCAACGTACAAGCCGATAACGACAATCTAACACAAAATAGTGAAAACAGTGTAAAATACTTAAAATAATAAATGTTCCCCAGTTTGAGGTCGCTCTACGCTATATGCTTTTCAACCACTTTCTATCTAAAAGTACACATTATACGTATCATGAAATAACAAGCAAAATAAGCGAGGCTTATTTGTCTTATTTTATCATCAAGAGTGGCCATTAGCACTGAAGAGCACCTAACCTCAAAATATTTTTTCGCTTAAATTAAGTTTTGCACCTTTTTGAAACGTATTGCGCTTTTTGCCCATTTTAAACACTAATCTTGACTTTCACAGGCTGTAAAAGTTATGAAATCTTGCCATCATCTGTTGCACGACCGAGCAAGTAAGGGGTATGGGGCTATTCCTGGTTTGACGTTACAAACTTCTTTGCATGCATGTCTACAAAGACTTACTAAGATGCAAATCCACCTGTGACGTTAAACCTGGAATAGACCCATGCCCCTTACTAGCTCGGTCATGCAACAGATGATGGCTAGATTTCGTAACTTTCACAGCTTATAAAAAAGTCAAGATTTAGTTTAAAAAGGCGCAGTGCGTTTCGAACAGGTGCACTCTATAGTTAAGGAAAACAAACATGGCGGCTGTACATTTTGGCCATAATAACTTGCAAACCTAGCACAGTCCATTTGCGTGGGTCACGAGAAGTCACGAGAACGGATCATAAAGCTTGACTTCCTTCGGACCCGCTTCGCTTGCCGACTTCTTTTGATCAGTGCGGGTTCGCGCTTAGTTCGCACGTGATAGTCAAACGAGAGCCTACTGCAAGCCTATATGTACCGTGCAAATCCAGTTGTAGGTTTTTTGTAAGCCTTTGGCTCAAACAATTTCATAAGGAGACTTGGGTGAGATTATAAACTGGTGGAGGGGGAGGGGGATATAACTCCCGTTCGCATAATTGCCGGTGGAAGACAAGCTCCTCGCTTGTGACAGATTGTAAGCTACAATTTAGTACAGGCCCTTCCCTGACTTATCTCGAAATGAAGTTGACGAAAGTGCCAGTTGATTCACAAAGCACTTTTGTTGTTTTTTCGTTTTTGTTAATAGGCCAAGTTCGATATATCAATATTCTAACTTGGCTCCGAGGCTTCCGGGTCAAAATTGCATTTTTTTAACGGTTTCTTTTGTCTCTCAATCCCCAAAACAGACTTGAATACATAGGAAACAACACCAAAACTAGCCTTTGTCATGTAAACCTCGGAGCCATGATAGAATATTGATATAACGTACGCGGCGTATTTAAGTGTCATTCAAGTGATTTCTATGCAAATTCTTCTCATTTTCAGCAGGTCTCCCGCTTCAAAGGAGAACTTTTGGGACAAGATTGCTTTCAAAGCATTAAGACGTTTTCTTTCTCTTCTTCGCCACTAGATTCTTCCGTTGTTAGCGTCATCAAGCTCTTGAATTGAGCAAGATTGGTCGTAACTTGAAAGTTGTCTTATAGTCACGCTGTGCGCATGCGTCACTGTCCTGTTCACATTGATCCTCCTCAAGACATCCTTAAAAGCAGCCCTGAAATTCCCATTCAAACAGCTGTAAATAAGCGGGTTAAGCGCTGAGTTACTGTAGGGTAACCACTTGACCATGACAAATACTTCGTTAGGAATCCTGCAAGAAGATTTACAGTACGTGAACACCAGGGTCACCACGAAAAACGGGCACCAGCATGCTACAAAAGCACCAATCACAATGCTGAGTGTTCGAGCGGCCTTAAGGTCACGGCTGAAATTTTCCGCCACTCTCCGATGAGTTATCGATTGATCCGGGTGTACACGACGGATGCTGCGCGCGTGTGTCAAGGCGACGTGGAAAATCTGAGAATAGGCAACAACCATGATTAACAGAGGAACGAAGAACGAAGCTAAGGAGATGAACAACGGGTAGTCCTGCCATTTGAGGGGATTTATAGCCGCTATTGTAATAGAATAAATCCAGATGGATGCAATTCCG
>JAHPZR010034722.1:0-10111 GCA_019787425.1 Platygyra sinensis
TAATTAAAATATAGATAGGACCCTGCGCGCGGTCTGATTGGTCAAAAACCTATGTTTTATCAGAGTATAAAACATAGAAAAAGCGTGTTTTATTGTTTTGAGCGCGTAAAATCTATATTTTAAAGCAAATGAAGAAGCCTAAGCCGTGTATTACACTGTGATAAAACACTCTGGTCATTTGAGAACACTCGAGAAATGTAGAAAACACTCGCCTGCGGCTCGTGCTTTCTACATTTTCCTTGTGTCTCAAATTACCATCGTGTTGAGTTAGCATAGTGTAGTACACGGCTTAGTCTTCTTTATTTGTTAAATAAACAAACAAAGCTGTCAAATATATGGTATAAAATTTATCGTCTTCGGTGACTCCTTCTCAATTAATTAAATCTATCCATATGCTTTAAGAAATTCCCGTCCTTTCAAATTTTGCGTTGTGATGGGTCCCAGACAGTTCAGCTTTCTTAGTGTCCAACCCCAGACCGCTGAATAACCATTTTCTACAAATCCTGCAATGTGAAATGAAGTTGATTTGAACTGCGGGAATACGGATGAAATAGAGATGTGATCGACGCAGTTGAACTTGCAATTTAAGCAATTGCAAATTTTAGCTCGAAAAATTTTTTCAAGGCTTCAACCGGATTGGAATCCATAGCCTCTGGGTATATATTATATTTGTATAGTTCTGTAAGAAAAAAATGAATGAATGAAAAAAAAAAGTATGATATATAATAAAAGACCATAAAATAAAGAAAACAAACAACAACTTGAATTGGCCTGTGGACCTTTTTACCGATGTCCCGTATTTTTTATATTGACAAAAAAAACACCTTCATAGATCAATTTATCATGTCGAATTTAGTAAACTCGTGAGAACCTGGGACCTCAAAGCTGCCAGTTTTTACAAATAAATGTATGTCACGTGGTAAGATCTTGTAAAGAAAACCATATGCTGAAAACACTAACCTGAGAGACATAAATTACATTTTAAAGTATGTAACCTTGCCAACACTACGGGGGGGGGGGACAACCGTTGCGTTTGGACATCGAGCTGCGGCGCTTATTTTTCTGTTTGAGGTAAAAAGCCGCATTTTTGTTTTCTGTTTATAATAAAACTCAAGCCCCGTTCACATGGGTCCGGCCAAATCTTTGCATGGACAAAAACTTGCACAGTTCCTTGTGTTTACAAGGGACCGGCGGAACTGGACGAATTTTTGAACGGCTAAGTGTGCAAGTTTGGGACCTGAAAAAAGCAGGTCAACTTTTTGACCGGCACCGTTCCATATTTGTACGGACCCGCGAATACGTCCGAACCGCGCAACTTTTTGTTCAGATAGCGCGGTTATGGCCTGGGATCAAATGCTACAGCTGGTCTAAAATTTGCACGGATCCGTGTAAACACCACTGCAACAGAATTTGCACGGATCCATGTAAACAGGCGGTCCAGGAACAAAATTCGTCCGCGCAAAAATTTGCTCGGACCCGTGTAAACGGGGCCTCAGATACCTCCTTCTGTTTTTTCGGTCATGGTTCTTATCACGCAATGCCCTATACATTCTTCCTATATTGTTTTAAGAATTAGAGGCTGAAATTTGTAAAATAATAAGAATATTTTAAGCCCGAGACTGAGAATTTGAAAAGAATATAATTTTGTTTCTTGCCTTTCTAGTTGAAACGACTGGTTTGTTCATTCCAGTGATAAATAAACAAAGATGGTAATTTGTTAAGTTGGTTAGCGACATTAGAAAGATGCAGTGTCCATCATGTTACGAACATGAAATTTGACGATCATTATACAGCTGCAAGAAAAATTATGCGTCCCTGATGGGGCGAAGAAGGGTCTGCCGGATTATGCTCGAAAAATAGAGTATTATGCTTTCGGGCGTCACCCGTGAAACCAGGGTATTATGCTCAAAATTATGCTCGGCTGGAGGTATTGTGCTCAAATTATGCCGGACTAAAATGACACCACCCAACCCCCATAGGCTCGTACCCATAAATAAATATTCCCAGTCTTTCAATTTTGAAAGAAATGTTAGACAATTTTTATTCAGTGCCAATAATGCAAATTCACGAGCTATATATAAGCTCGGAAGCCTGGCAAAATGCACGTGATACGAGTCTAAGGTATCAAGTTCCAAAATATTCCCACTTTCATAAACCTCGTACATTCGAGAGCGAGTTGTTGGCAAAATTTGCATACACCTCTCGCATGTTTCAGAAACAGAGGCATTATGCTCCAAAAATATTAGTATTATGCCAGCATTATGCCTGATGCTCCAGATATAGTATTATGCTCAAAATTATGCCGGCATAATCCGGCAGACCCTAGTTCGAAGTCCGTCATATTCAGCGCGATGATCGAGACTTTCTTCATTGTGTTCTACCCTTGCCTTCATGACCGCAACATCTTTCACACTACAGATAAAAATTTAACCCTCTTTCGAATGTGTTAGGGTTCTCCCTAACAGTCTTTTAAAACCAGCTAATTATGCATTGTTTCAACTAAAACTGCAGTTACATTTTACACTTTCTAACAGCATAAAAGAAGTGTTATTCTACAGGCCTGGAAATCGGCTTTGTTCTGTCTCAGATTCAGCCTGACATAAATAGAATCTGAAATCGCGACTGTCTTGAAAATGGCACTTGTCGTCATGTCTCTAAATCTGTGCCAACCCTAACAGCTGCAAGGGCGGATCCAGGATTTTGAAATGGGGAGGGGGTGAATTTTTGTAATAATGTCAGAGAAATCAAATATTATTTCAATATTTGAGGGATAAGAAAAAAAAGAAAGAAAGAAGGGGGCTCAGAAAAAGGGAGGGGGGGGGGGGAATTCACCCGCTTTAACTCCCCCTGGATCCGCGCCTGCGCTGGTTTTCTCAATGATAAAACTGGATAAAAGACACATTTGGATGTCGACGGTATGCCGCTCGTTTCATGTCTCCAGCAAACTGCTTGTTCGAGCCCGAAGACCTGTCAGGCTTTGATTAAAAGCATATTTCGTTGTAATATTACGGGATTAAACGTACCTTGAGTAGACGGTTTTTTGTAAAAATTGTTTCCTGAACCTAGCTGTTCTAGTTACGTGATGTTTCTGAAAGGTTTGTCTGAAGTTCTCGTCTATACCCTTGAGGCGTTTGAGGCCGCTTGTCGATCGATTATAGCTGCAAAAGAGCCAGTTTGCGCTTAGTAGCTAAGACGTATTGTCAATAATGAGGTTTCAAGCGGACGCAAACGCTTATATAAAACTGATTTATTCTGAAATCGGATCCTGGGAATACAAATCCTCTCGACACCTGCAAAAATGTTTTAGCTCCAAAGTACAGTAAAGTACTTTAATTTGCGGTTATCGAAAATCTATATAAAAAAATCAAACATCAGGCACGTAGAGATATTGAGTAGTTATTTCTGCTTCGCGCTCAATCCTTTAGTTTTTTAAACGTTTACATCTGATAACAATATTATCAAACCTTACCCAATCCGTTTTGTGGCAATTTGAATGTTATTTTCCGAGAGGCGATAAAATCAGCACGTAAATGCGAGATTTGAGAACTTTTCGTGTCGGTGCATTTCTTCTTTTCTTTAAATTGCTTTGCTCAAGAGCGGCTTAATATTGGCGCTGTAATGCTCCTTAGATAAATCTATCCAGCGACGAATTACAAACTTACTTGCTGACTAAAAAAAAGCGATTCAACTTCGCAACTATTAGTAACAAAAAAGTCTTAAAAAGAACTGTCTAGTGTGTTAGAATCGTTCCGTAAATATATTTTAGAGATAAAAGCCATTAAAGTGACGAGGATTTTTAGAACCAATAACGACTTTGGAGAACTCCAAAGTGAAAAAGCCATTTCCGGTCGTTAAAATCCAAGAAGCAAAAATAAATAGCAAGGTGCAATTAAATTAAAAGAAATTAAAAAAAGCAGATTACTGTCAAATGCCAAATGCAATTTGAGTTCAATTGATTAAGTAGTACTATATACTAAAAAGTTCCGGCAATTTTTTAGCCAAAAATTTCGGTTTTTTTTTCCTTTTCAGAGAAATGTGCCGATAATAATGAGGTACAGCCACTGTTTTGCTTTGCATTTTATTGGTAATCGTGTTAATAATCTTTTGTTATTAATGATAAATTCCATTTTTTAAAAACAATATTTGAACTTCAAACCTTAAAAGTCTTAATTATGGAGGAAAGAAGGCGCGTGTCTTCATCTGTCGGAGATTATCAAAGAAATGTATTTTGATCATAGTCGGTTCACTTTTAGCCCGTTTGAAAAATAATTCTTACATTTAGACTTTTCGTAAGAAAGAGGTTATGTGTCACACCGGGTATTTCTCGAATGCATGCAAGTAAAATCACAAAAAAATATTCTTACCCCTTTAACTTCCAAGATCTGATAAGGAATTCTCCCATCTAGCTGGGAAACATTCCCTATAAACTAGTTAAGAGAACATGGGGCTATTTAACAACTTTATCAACTTTATCAACTTTATTTTTAACCATAATTTAAAGAATTAAATTTAAATATCTACAAACCCGCTTGTAGCATAGCTAATCTAGGCGGGTTGTACTAATTATAGTCATATTAACCGAGCAAAAAGTGATTTAAAAACAGCTACTAAATAAATAAACATACACACACATTAATAGTTAATCAAACACAAAAGTAAAAAGGTATAAAGCAAAGTAAGAGGTGTAAAGTAGATAAACGGCTAAATGTAAGTTTGAAAGCTATAGTGTATAACAATTAGACGCGTAGCCCTTGTGGGGCTACGGGTCAAGCTGGCTGGCACGTAGAGTAGCAACAAGGATACCCCACTCCTGTCTGTTCTGGGCCAACTTCTTCCAGGTGTGATGGAGGGTCTTGCGCTCTATAGTTCTACGCCAGGTGTTCTCGGGTCTCCCTCTTTTCCTCTTCCTCTCTGGTGTCTAGACGTGAAGGTCTGTGCGTGAGATGTTGCCCGGCTCTCTTCTCATCACATGTCCGATCCATCTCCATCGCCTTTGCATGATGATGGTGCCCATGCTGTCTTAGTTGCAGCGGGAGAGAAGAAGTTAGTTGGTGATGGTCTTGGGCCAGAATATTCGCAGGATCCCTCTAAGGTTCTTGGTGTGGAAGGTGGACAGTTTGTTAAGGTCTCTTTCAGTCATCCTCCAGCATTCTGAGCCGTACAGTAGGATGGAAAATACGCAGCTCTGGTACAGTCTTAGCTTGGACTTGGTGCTGTACTGGGATGACTTCCACACGCTGTTTAGCATTCTTAAGGCGTTCCTGGCCTGGTTGAGGCGATTCCTGATGTCGCTGCCTGCTCCGCTGTCATGTCTAACAGTGCTACGGAGGTAGGTGAATTCTTCGGTTGTTGGAAGATCTTCTCCGTTCACTTTGACCTGCGAGGGGTTTGAGACATTCAGCATCATCATCATCATCAGGGTTGAGACGGGCGTCCATCGCCGACATAAGACATATTTGTCTCACACCGGTCTTCACGCCTAAGCTGGATTCGCTATTTCCCTCTCAGCACTTGAAGTTGTTGTAGCAGCTCTTGATGACAAGGAGGATCTGTTGTGGAATTCCATATGCCCTGATTATACGCCATAATCATCTCGGTGGATGCCGTATCGAAAGCCTTCTCAAAATCCTCGTAGTTGATTTACAACTGCCTCTGCCATTCAGTGCACTGTTCGATGATGTTGCGCAGAGTGACGATCTGGTCTGTGCATCCTTGTCCTTGCATCCTTGTTCGAAAACCTGCTGGCTCTTTTCTGAGTCACTGGTCCACTGCTTCAGAGATCCGCCAAGCTATTCTGTTGTCGATAGTGAAGAGTCCAGCACTGGCAGTGTACCGGTGTTAATAAAATGGCGGACGCTTCTTCACGGTTTGAAAGCGTCTGTAAAGAGGATCGATTTAGGCAAGGATTTGAACGACTGCAGGAGCCATAATCGGGGACGGAGACTGTAAGTCTTGGGATGCGCGCGGACCCATGATATGGGACAATTTTTCTATATTTAGAACAAGAATTGAATTGCGCCATCCTGACGTCATATATCCGCGCTGATCCACGAACGTGTCTTGGGCTCTCGCGTGGATGTTGTCACGTTGTGTGATGAAATGGTGAGAGTTGCGAGATTCTCTTGCCTATTTTTCACAGCGATGGCAGGGAATAAGGCAGAGAAGAAGAACCAGGGCTCTTCTATGTACTTTTACGCTCTGATTTAATGGAAAAGGTGTGTTTTTCAGGGTCGAGAATTTCTTTAATTTCGCGCAGTGAATGAATAAAATCCGCTCGCCGGCTAGTTATTCCCGTAAACTTTTGTGTTGGTTTTGTAGATAAAAGTTCTGTAAGAAAGCTGTTTCCTCCGCTGTGGAGTTAATTTGCTTAATCATAACCAAAACCTGTTTTTGATTGTTTCTTATTGTTTCTTCTGCACAGTTCACCGTACAAACCCTTATATTACCCTTGGGTGACCTGTGGCTTCTGCTCGTTTGGCGAGTTTCAGTTGCAAAAGTTTTTAAAAGGCAAGTTTGACGCGTTCGAGTAGTTCATTTGCATAGTGCAGCGCGTGCACTTTCAAGACCTATTTAAAGGGGGCTGAGTCACGGCATCTTGAGTTATTTTGAACATCGAAAAATAAACGTTAAATTGAAGGAAACCTAAAAATAACACTTTATAAAGATAGAAAAACATCAAAGAGATAATAATTTATCAGATGTAAACGTTTAAAAAACTAAAGGATTGAGCGCGAAGCAGAAATAACTACTCAATATCTCTACGTGCCTGATGTTTGATTTTTTTATATAGATTTTCGATAACCGCAAATTAAAGTACTTTACTGTACTTTGGAGCTAAAACATTTTTGCAGGTGTCGAGAGGATTTGTATTCCCAGGATCCGATTTCAGAATAAATCAGTTTTATATAAGCGTTTGCGTCCGCTTGAAACCTCATTATTGACAATACGTCTTAGCTACTAAGCGCAAACTGGCTCTTTTGCAGCTATAATCGATCGACAAGCGGCCTCAAACGCCTCAAGGGTATAGACGAGAACTTCAGACAAACCTTTCAGAAACATCACGTAACTAGAACAGCTAGGTTCAGGAAACAATTTTTACAAAAAACCGTCTACTCAAGGTACGTTTAATCCCGTAATATTACAACGAAATATGCTTTTAATCAAAGCCTGACAGGTCTTCGGGCTCGAACAAGCAGTTTGCTGGAGACATGAAACGAGCGGCATACCGTCGACATCCAAATGTGTCTTTTATCCAGTTTTATCATTGAGAAAACCAGCGCAGGCGCGGATCCAGGGGGAGTTAAAGCGGGTGAATTCCCCCCCCCCCCTCCCTTTTTCTGAGCCCCCTTCTTTCTTTCTTTTTTTTCTTATCCCTCAAATATTGAAATAATATTTGATTTCTCTGACATTATTACAAAAATTCACCCCCTCCCCATTTCAAAATCCTGGATCCGCCCTTGCAGCTGTTAGGGTTGGCACAGATTTAGAGACATGACGACAAGTGCCATTTTCAAGACAGTCGCGATTTCAGATTCTATTTATGTCAGGCTGAATCTGAGACAGAACAAAGCCGATTTCCAGGCCTGTAGAATAACACTTCTTTTATGCTGTTAGAAAGTGTAAAATGTAACTGCAGTTTTAGTTGAAACAATGCATAATTAGCTGGTTTTAAAAGACTGTTAGGGAGAACCCTAACACATTCGAAAGAGGGTTAAATTTTTATCTGTAGTGTGAAAGATGTTGCGGTCATGAAGGCAAGGGTAGAACACAATGAAGAAAGTCTCGATCATCGCGCTGAATATGACGGACTTCGAACTAGGGTCTGCCGGATTATGCCGGCATAATTTTGAGCATAATACTATATCTGGAGCATCAGGCATAATGCTGGCATAATACTAATATTTTTGGAGCATAATGCCTCTGTTTCTGAAACATGCGAGAGGTGTATGCAAATTTTGCCAACAACTCGCTCTCGAATGTACGAGGTTTATGAAAGTGGGAATATTTTGGAACTTGATACCTTAGACTCGTATCACGTGCATTTTGCCAGGCTTCCGAGCTTATATATAGCTCGTGAATTTGCATTATTGGCACTGAATAAAAATTGTCTAACATTTCTTTCAAAATTGAAAGACTGGGAATATTTATTTATGGGTACGAGCCTATGGGGGTTGGGTGGTGTCATTTTAGTCCGGCATAATTTGAGCACAATACCTCCAGCCGAGCATAATTTTGAGCATAATACCCTGGTTTCACGGGTGACGCCCGAAAGCATAATACTCTATTTTTCGAGCATAATCCGGCAGACCCTTCTTCGCCCCATCAGGGACGCATAATTTTTTCTTGCAGCTGTATAATGATCGTCAAATTTCATGTTCGTAACATGATGGACACTGCATCTTTCTAATGTCGCTAACCAACTTAACAAATTACCATCTTTGTTTATTTATCACTGGAATGAACAAACCAGTCGTTTCAACTAGAAAGGCAAGAAACAAAATTATATTCTTTTCAAATTCTCAGTCTCGGGCTTAAAATATTCTTATTATTTTACAAATTTCAGCCTCTAATTCTTAAAACAATATAGGAAGAATGTATAGGGCATTGCGTGATAAGAACCATGACCGAAAAAACAGAAGGAGGTATCTGAGGCCCCGTTTACACGGGTCCGAGCAAATTTTTGCGCGGACGAATTTTGTTCCTGGACCGCCTGTTTACATGGATCCGTGCAAATTCTGTTGCAGTGGTGTTTACACGGATCCGTGCAAATTTTAGACCAGCTGTAGCATTTGATCCCAGGCCATAACCGCGCTATCTGAACAAAAAGTTGCGCGGTTCGGACGTATTCGCGGGTCCGTACAAATATGGAACGGTGCCGGTCAAAAAGTTGACCTGCTTTTTTCAGGTCCCAAACTTGCACACTTAGCCGTTCAAAAATTCGTCCAGTTCCGCCGGTCCCTTGTAAACACAAGGAACTGTGCAAGTTTTTGTCCATGCAAAGATTTGGCCGGACCCATGTGAACGGGGCTTGAGTTTTATTATAAACAGAAAACAAAAATGCGGCTTTTTACCTCAAACAGAAAAATAAGCGCCGCAGCTCGATGTCCAAACGCAACGGTTGTCCCCCCCCCCCGTAGTGTTGGCAAGGTTACATACTTTAAAATGTAATTTATGTCTCTCAGGTTAGTGTTTTCAGCATATGGTTTTCTTTACAAGATCTTACCACGTGACATACATTTATTTGTAAAAACTGGCAGCTTTGAGGTCCCAGGTTCTCACGAGTTTACTAAATTCGACATGATAAATTGATCTATGAAGGTGTTTTTTTTGTCAATATAAAAAATACGGGACATCGGTAAAAAGGTCCACAGGCCAATTCAAGTTGTTGTTTGTTTTCTTTATTTTATGGTCTTTTATTATATATCATACTTTTTTTTTTCATTCATTCATTTTTTTCTTACAGAACTATACAAATATAATATATACCCAGAGGCTATGGATTCCAATCCGGTTGAAGCCTTGAAAAAATTTTTCGAGCTAAAATTTGCAATTGCTTAAATTGCAAGTTCAACTGCGTCGATCACATCTCTATTTCATCCGTATTCCCGCAGTTCAAATCAACTTCATTTCACATTGCAGGATTTGTAGAAAATGGTTATTCAGCGGTCTGGGGTTGGACACTAAGAAAGCTGAACTGTCTGGGACCCATCACAACGCAAAATTTGAAAGGACGGGAATTTCTTAAAGCATATGGATAGATTTAATTAATTGAGAAGGAGTCACCGAAGACGATAAATTTTATACCATATATTTGACAGCTTTGTTTGTTTATTTAACAAATAAAGAAGACTAAGCCGTGTACTACACTATGCTAACTCAACACGATGGTAATTTGAGACACAAGGAAAATGTAGAAAGCACGAGCCGCAGGCGAGTGTTTTCTACATTTCTCGAGTGTTCTCAAATGACCAGAGTGTTTTATCACAGTGTAATACACGGCTTAGGCTTCTTCATTTGCTTTAAAATATAGATTTTACGCGCTCAAAACAATAAAACACGCTTTTTCTATGTTTTATACTCTGATAAAACATAGGTTTTTGACCAATCAGAC
>JAHPZR010034725.1:0-12500 GCA_019787425.1 Platygyra sinensis
TCCTTTTGCAATCACGAGCACTCTTTAAATAAAATTATTTAAAGATAGTATAGAAAAGGTCAGTGCTGGTTGCTGCAAAATGAACCTGTTGTTGACTTCTAACTAAATTTTGAATTATATATAACAGGATTCTTCCTTGAAATCTAACCCACGTTCGAAGCCGCTAGTCTAGTGATGGTAAAATTGTATCGAGTTGTAATCTTCTTCCGCTTCAACATTTTACTGAAAGAGCGAGATTTCCTGACTTTTTAAAAGACTCAGTGAACAACGATTAGACCTAAAAAGTCAAACGGTAACCATTAGTTAAGTTCCTATGAGTTAGGCGTTCCAAAAAATAACTCAACTCCTACTAGATCTTGATCACCGTATATTGTTTTCTCGGGTGCCGGTTAACGTTCTTCACTTACACTTGTTGAAAATGAAAACTCTTTGACCAAGGAAAAATCGTTCTTACCTTGTTGATTCTTCTTGTTCGTGTTGATTCTCAGTTCTTCGTACAAGTCTTCTCTTGTGTTAGTCTAACTTTTCTGCTAGCTCGTCAGTCCTATCGTTATTTTATACAGTCGGAGTTCGTCGGAGAATCCGACTCCCACCTCGCCATTTCCGAGACCATTTTGGGTGTTTCTCGAGTGCTAAAATCGGATCAGAGGCGTGACGGAATTCGCTTTATTTCGAACACGCTTGGCTTGTGAGTTATACCATAGCTAGATAAAAGATATACTCCTTCCGCCAACTAAATCCGAAACGATCTTGCATAAGAAGAATATTTGGTTTGAAAATTAAAAGTTCCTCGCCCTCCCGAAGGAGATTGTTCTGTTGGCCAAAGTGATTCCATAGGATCGATACATGTGTTCCGCATCAAAAAGTCGAGTGCACCCTTGATAATTTGCGTAGGAGTGTCCATTAGCTCGTCTTTGAGATCTGAAACTCGTGTTGTTCTTCGGATATTGTCTTAAACCACGAAACGTGAAGCCAACGGTTCTATTACATCTTCTGATCTCTGAATACCCCAAGGAAAGAGTAATTAACAGTCTGTTTAAGTGAAACAACAAAAGCCAAGCGCACAGCGATTCATTCTTTTTTACTGCGTCACAAACATGAATGGTTTTAACCTGACACCACGTCCAAGTTTCGCCGAAGGTTAATTTCTTTATTTTCACTTCAATGTGCAATAAATTCAACCAAGCAAAAAAAAAACAAAAACGCAACAGTGGGAGTTATTGTGCGCATGCTGTAAATATTGAGTGATTGACTGATTGATAGTTATATATCTAGCCGACGCAGTGTGCAACAAAACTGCACTGATTTTTAAGCAAAGGAAACGAGTAGGGGAATTTTACTACGAAACGATGACGACAGCTGATTTCGCTGTGGGAAGTTAAAACACAGCGGCCAAGATAAAAGGAGTACGATAAGAGGTCTACATGGGGTGTTAGGGTTTTTCCGACCTCTCCGCGTTTTGAAACTGATTTAGTCACATTCCTGACATTTTCTTATCCATTTATATTTTAGTTTGCTTTTCTGGAAGAAAAATTCGCTTAAAGTAGTTTTTGCTTTGATACATATATGCTAGGCATTGAGCATTGAGAAGAATCATTGCGACATTCCCGGCTAATTACGGTACGTTTGTAATGACAATTTCATAATTTCAATATTGTCTAAATTTAAACGAAAAACCGCAGATTACGTTAACAGCTGTCTGCGGTTTGTTATATTCTAAAATCTTATACGTTCATTATTAAAATAAGCATTTTCTATGACTGATTACGATCTTTATGTCAGGTACTCTCAGTGATAGAAACCATATCGTTGATAATCAAGAAAAAAAAATCCTCGATGACAATCAACTTATTTATATCATATATTTTTACAAAATGGCCCATGTTATACAAGACAATTACAAACATATAAAGATATAGTAATATGTTATTTTTATCGCGCTAAAATCGGCAAAACCCGGAAACCTAGAGCAGTTCTGAAAAATTCCAGCGATTCGTGAGATGAGAACTATTGTTTACTGCTGTGACAAAATTTTTACTGTTTATGGAAGTTTCCTGCGTGCGTGTGACATATCACTTCTTTCTTTTGTTCTAGTTTTTCAAATGATAAGTAAATCCCTTGAGATAGACTGAAGCAAGGATAATGAGAGAAAAAATATCAAGGGTAGCTATTGAAGAGAAGTCGACTAAAGAGACTACATTCTATTACATGATTGTTAAGCAAAATAATAGTTTGAGGTGCCGTAGCGTTACGTGAAAAAAGTCATCATAATTCTATTACGTAAGTAAAAATCATTTCTAAGAGGAGCCGCCGACAAAGTTCAAACGTTGGCTTTTTTGAAAACAAAAAACAAAACAAACAAGTACTTGAAATAATATACAAAAGCCTTTCATGTGTTTTGTTCAGTTATATTTGGTAAAATTTCGAACTAAAATAAATTGTGATGATTAGCCATTTGAGCTTTGGAATTTTCATGACGTTAAGAGTACTACTTTTACGTCACTAGACGCTGTGGTGTGTTGAACTTCAGTGACACCGTTTCAAGATAGCCTCAGGGTCAAGTGGTTTCGCTTTCGTTGCGATGAAAATAGACTTTGTTTGTGAGACGTGCTTTCGACTCTTGAGAGTACTTCATGACTTACATGATCCGAGCTTAGATAATTCGTAAAAAGCGAGGGCATCAAGTGAAAATATGGCAAACGATTTGTTGAACTCCGCGAAATGGGCAACAGAAAACAGGATTCTCCTAGTTTGATATTTGTCTAATGTTCTTTATGTACATCCGCGCATTTTGTACAGCGTATGATGACCTATGATATCCCTTATGCGTAATAGAGTTGTGGCCGGGTAATTTCGGTGACTGGCAGAGATTTTGATTTGAGAAATCGGTCCTAAAATACGGAAGAACACGCCCCAGAAATATAATGCCGAACTAGGGAAGGTTATTTGTTTTGTGACTCTTGCATCGTAAATGTAAATAACCTGTTCCTTACCGCATGTGGTTGAATTGGCATTAGCTTCAATGGGAGGTATGTTTCTATATGCTACGTGCGACAAGGCGGAACAAAAGGAACCCAAAACGATAACCTGAGATGACTGGTTCTTAGTTACCAAGCCGCAGGATAGTATTGTAGGCGTTTTATTTGCAGTTCTTAACAAAACTTGGTTTATCTGATGGAACACTTACCAACATGACCAAAGCTACACCCTCCAAAACTACCCTCAGAATATGATATCATGACCCTTACTCATGTTCATAACCTGAATTCCGACAACCTCCACCGGTTTACATTAAGAATGTCATATTATGAAATACGACAGATCAGAGTCAAGTAGAGAAAAATGAAGTAGAGAGAAAATAAAACAAAGCAGATAGTCAGAATCGACAAAGACAAGGATGGAAGTCGAATAAAACATTAAATCATGGATAAACTATTTGACGTACATAAAGATTTTTTTAGTTTTTGTGTTGCCATTACACACTACGTCCTCTAAAGAAATGTTCTTTTATCCATCTAAATATTTTTCATTCATATACAAAATAATTTAAGTATATTAAATCAATATGATATTTGTAAAAACTCATATTCATTCATATACACGTAACTATTTGGAAGTTTGAAAAGCGAGAATTTTCAAGAGTATCACATGGTCTGAAATGAAGCAACCAACCACCTACCGTGTTGCATGGCACTAAATTTCCGCGGGATTTTTTTTTTTTTTTGCGAATGGGCGATTTTTGTATTTTGCGGGAACTAATCCTTGCGATTGTAAAGCTTTGGTTTTTCTTGCCGGGTACTAATTTTTGCGATTTTCAGGAAGTAGCGTTTAATTGAAATTACCTGAAACTGCATGCACAGAGTGAAACACAGTAATCCAGTTTGGCAGTAATCACTGTCACTCTAACATCACAATTACAGTATACATCGCGCTCTTGTGTTGAATTGTAGATGCTCTTCTCAGTGGAGTACTTTCAGACGATCCTTTCTTGTAAAACCTTTTATTATTTCTCATATTTCCCATTGCATCATTTTCGTTCTGTACAAAAGGGGCGTTTTCAATGAATGACATCAGCAAGATTCCACATGTACTTGTAATAAAATGAAGGACGACCAGGATAAAACTAAGAGACGTTTACTCAGTGAAATCTACATCGCAGCTGACTACGAATATTTAAGTGGACTTAACTGGCGGGAGCGGGTCTCTAGAGAACGCACGTGCTGCTAAGTTATTCAACATAACGCATCTCATTATAACAGTAATGTTTGCGGGTATAATTTTGCCAGTGGGGCAAATTTGGCTCTTACTTTGTGTAGAAAACACAGCGCACGTAAAACAATACACAAGACAAAAACACTAAAGCGCGAGGAGAGCACATGACAATGAGGACCGGATAGCTTTGTGAAGCGGTGTTCTTTTGTAAAGTGTACTTTGTCTTCTACACGAAGAACAAAATGAAGGAGCCGCAAATTTTTACGGAAAAAAATTTTGTGGGATTCAGTATTTTTCGCGGGAACTTTTTTCTGCTATTCGTGGAAAGAAACGCAAAAATCGCAATAATTAGAAGCCACAAAAATTTAGTGCCACACGCGCGATAAGCTATGAAGGTTTATTGGTCTGTAGATTTTGTTGCCACAGGCATATTTGTATTGCATGCTATTTCAGCCCTTGGGCGTAAACTAGGTTACACTTAATTCTTTGACAGACTGTTGAATGTAATGTTTGAAAGCGCACCCAGCCACAAAGAAGGCTCTGTTCTATTTGATTTCGAGCCCTATTTAATTTCATTGAGTTATATTATATCATTTTAATTCCCCGTCTCCTCGAGGTCGACTCTTTTGCTTCAACTTCTTCACCAACCAGCGTTGTCGAAAGAGTCCGCAGAAATGTCACCGTCGTGGTCATCGTACAAGAAATAAACCATATTTTGATTTATCACTGAGAAATTTATGACTTGTTTTCACTTCGTTTGCACTATAAAACTTCGCTAATCAGTGACTGTACACACTGCAAAAATTGTGTATTGACCACTGTTTATGCTGTCAATTCCCATGCTGTTTCACGTACTGGAGCAATTTTGCCAGTGCCGGGCTTCACACTAGAAGCTAAGTTTAGTTTTAAGTAAACACTTGACTCGAGTGCACTTGCCTTGACAAAGTATGATTACTTGAAGGATTTTCGCAGTAAAATCAGTCATGCTTAATTATGGAAATGCAATAGAAGAGGGGGGAAGAGGAGCCGGGGGTTAAATCGACTCGAATACGCCGCGTGTGGATGCGTATTTTTTGGAAACGGATAAAAAACATCTTTGTTTTCAAAAATATCCGGGGCGTCACGAGTTTCCACCATATATAAATTTGAGAAGTATGAGCAATCAAGAGTTTAAATGCGCTTCAGTTAAAGTTAAACTTGTTACGCTCCGTGATTCTGATTATCCCTTGTTACTGCCCAAGTTAAGGTGTAAGTTAAATTTGAATTTTTATCTGCCGCATCCTCAGGTAGAACATATCTCTTAATTTTTTCACGCGCCTTCGTCCTTTCATTAACACAAATAAAAGATATGCTTTTAGGCCATCTGACGATTTCCTTTTAAAATGTAAAAGAGATAGCCATTGATCGATGAATATCTTTGGATTGTTCAATATCATAAATCTGCATTTTCATTTAGCCAGCAGTTACCAACCTGTTCACTCTAGGCGCTCTACATCTCTGCAATAATTATTATTTTCAATCACGTTTCATGAAAATTTCATAAATCGACAAAACATTTATCTATCGGCCCAGAGTTCAGTTATTTTTCAGTTTTACTCTGTATATCTTTCTTCTGCTTTTTTTATTCTTATCTACATTTCTTTTTTCCACTGAAATCTCAAGACGATCAGTCACTTTAAAGGAAGGAAAGATTCAGTCGGTTTTACCTATGAACGACCTATAACCTATAAATTATTTGAATTGAATATCCTATGTCTTGCTACTGGTGTTAAAAAACAGTCACTAAAACACACGAGCAATCATGCATGTACCGGTGTAATTTACAACCAATTGTTCTCGACCAGTTTTTTTGCCGGTTTGAGGGGTTTTAGTCATTTTGGTTTTAACTTTAATAGCAGTACAATACAACCTTTAGATTTTAACAACAGAACAGATTTTAATTCCAGTGGTTAATAGTTATTTCATGGGGTGCATAGCAGGCAGATGCTGGTTCCAAAGACATTTCAATAAAATGGAAAATGTAAACACTAAAACGTTTCCATTCGTGAAAAAAAAGATTGGTGGCGATAACTATAATTAATAACTTCACAAGGAAAAAAAATACCTTTTTTTCGTTATCATCCATGTGGGGGAAGCTTTCAGTAACTTTAGCTTATCTTGATGTTATTCAATCTGTCCGATGGTTTAAATACAAGTGTTTGATTCTTATAGGAAGCACTGCTGTACATACGCGTATGCTTTCTGACTAGAAAGACCAGTATATCTAAACAATGGTAAGTTTTGGGTTTATTCATGTATTCTTCAATGTTTTTTTACTTTCCGGCTTAGTCCATTTAGGCACACTTTAGAACATGCTCCTGATAGGCCAACATAAAGATCAAATATCCGTTCAGAGTTGCACAACAAAAAAAACTTAGTTAATAGTCATTTTAGACAGCTTGCAAGTCATTTCCTTCGAGTGTTGTAGTCAGTTGCTTCTTGCTGTCCGCTATATGATCCGGGTATTCCCCAATAGCTTACGAAAAATATGGCGTTTTTACGATACAACTAACATGATGCTAGCATGCGTCAGCCATTACAGTATGTAAACGCTTCAGGTAGACGGCATTTTCTTTATTCTGTTCGTTATTTCCACGTTAAAGTTCATTGTTGTCATTGCCATAAAATTTAATTCTTTTTTTCCGTTCAACGTTTTTTGCTTTTTTGTTTGGGCTGTTAAGCTGAGCCAGAAATTTGTTTCAAGACCGTTTTCATAGTAACATTACAATCGTTATAAAAAAAAGGGTTGTGATCCCAGCCTGCTCTGAGAATCTCACAAGGTATTATCACAGTAATGAAATATGCAGATCAGCGCCGTCAACTGGCTCTCTGTGACTCCTTTGAATTTAAAATTGTAAAACAAACAGCTCAAGAGTATTAACGAAAAAATTGTAGGACACTTGTGTTCCAATTCCCTTTTAAGATCTTTTTAAGTTTCTCCGGCCCAAGATGAAATTAATGAATTAAAAATATGTGGAGAAATAAAGGCTGTTGAAAATGCCCAAAATGAGATGCAAGCTGAAAATAAAAGGGGGCTGATAAAAATGGGAAAGATTTATACACTTCTCTAATTACGATACCCCCTTCCACAAGAACACTCAGGGAGTCAATCAATTTATCAATTATTCCAGGAGCGCGCTTTGGTTATGTAATGATAGATAGCCAGAGAGACGGGTAGCAGCTATATAATCATCTCATATATATCGAACAAGCGCCAGTGGAATAATTGTTTAATTAAATTTAATCAATTTTATGGCATTTGTACTTGATGATGTGTTTATGGACAACAGATCCCCTAACTTTTTAAACGTGCGTTTGCAGAACCGTCTACTGAAACAGTCGCTGGCGGTAGTTTTAATGGCAAGTGTTTCACTGTTCGGCACATACGCGAGCTGCAACATTTACCGTTGATAAACCAATCCGGAAGCGTTCAACGGATCTCTTTCCGCATCAATAACATGTATTTCAGTTACCACAGATTATGATTTTGTGAAAGCAGAATGACAGCCTTTGAGTAGCCATAAGGCTACATGAGGGCCAACAGAATGACTGATGTCCAAAATTCAATGAATATTTCAAGGGGCCTAATGCTTGAACATACCTCAAACCGTCACAACGAGAAAAACAAGACAGCAAGTCTTTTTCTCACATCTCAAGGCAAAAATCAATTTAAAAAATAGTAAAAGAAATAAGTATATATTAAAAAACCGAAACCGTGGTAGTCTGATGTATTATTTTATACTTTTTTTTTTAAACATTTTACGCTATTTCAGCCTCGTCCGTCGTCCACATTAGAAAAACTAACGATTTTTTTTTAACGTAAAAACCATTAAAACAGCCCACATGTTCTCTATATTTCTGTAATTCACCAGGAAATGTCCTATCTTTGTAGGAGTGTGCGGCATCGCACGTGAAATTTGACTCAAATTTCACGTGCGATGGAGTTGATAAGCTAGTCTTCCCCTATTTCATTCATCCTTGGCGCCTTAAGATATTTATCTTAACATCGCGTCGTTGGAATAAAAACTGAGGCAACCTTAACCCATTTTAAATATCTGAATTTCGTTGTCATGTTTGTCCCCCGAAATGTTTCCATACTGGGTTTCAGACCTTCCTGAAGGGTTCCAGACCTCCCCAATGTAAATCACAAACACTGGTCTCTGTTAGGATGACGGGATAAAATTACGAACAAAACAAAGTCTTAAACTTTGCAAGTAATTCAGTAAGCGTGTTGAATAATTAACAATTATTGGACGAGGTCGAGCAAAATATCGTAATTTGTCAGTGGCGAGCTGATCAATTATTTGCCGAAGCCGAAGGCTGAGGCAAATAATTGATCGGCGAGACACTGACTAATCACGATATTTTGCGACAACCGAGTTCAATAATTGTTTTATCATTCGATCACCAAGTTTGTTTTCATATTTTAATCACTTCCTGGTCGCTCAGGGAACGATCAGCCATTTTTCTCTCGAGAGCGTGGTTCCTATTACGCATGAGCAGAATATTATTTGTAGCAAAACACGTTTAGACGGTACTACGCATGAGCAGACCATTATTTGTAGGCAGTTATTTGCAGGTCACGTGGTGGGCTGTCGGCCAATGGAAGGGAAGAAAAAACTGCATCGAATGATAATGGAATTTGTTTGTTTTTTCTCAGGTAAAACTATCCTCCACGCTCTCTGCAGTCATGGTACTTGGGATTATTTCCCTGTCTTCCGCCAATCGGATTCCTCCCCATCAGCCGTCATGTGTGACTTATTGTGGAAACTACGCAAAGCACTGCGACCTGCAGCCGGATTGTCTCAGTTTACAATCCTGTGACACTGGTGACCGCGGTTGCTTCTTTAATGAATGTATGGCTTATTTTCACTGTCATATCCAACAGAAAAGAGAAAAAAGTGACGCTATTGTTGAGGCAATCTGAGGATCAAAAGCTGTGGACAAAGAATTAATTTCAGAAAGTTGAACAAGATTACTTTTGAAGGAGTATTTTACTTGAGAGAAATAACTCAAAAAGTCTGTTCCTCCACTTTGTATGATTCTCCCGTGTGATGTAATAGTAATATTTGTTATGGCAAATTATATTTACGGATGGCTGAAACGCGGAATAATCATTATAATAGAATAAATATATAAATCAGGGCTTGCAAGTGCAAGAAAGAGTGAAGAAGTTTAGCTAATATGGCATCTCTGATAGCTACTTTCGCAGAGAACGCAAAGCAGAACAAAACACAAACAGGTGGTTTAACTGAAGTGAATACATGCCAATGGTTCAGCGTACTGTAGCAGTAGAGAAACTTTGAAAACAGTGATATAGTCGAAAATTTAGTTGTTTAAAACTCCCCAATCTCTACGGGTTTCCGCTTTTATCTCAGTACAGCACCCCAAAATTTTATATTTAGCTCCAGGAATAAGTCTGTACACACGACTGAGGTCATGATTCTCCCATACAGACTGACTTTTAGTAAGCTCGATTAAGGTGTTTATTATATCATCGCGGCAAACGTTCAAGAACAATTTAATTCGTTTAATGCAACTGATTTGCACTAACTGGCACTAATGTTGTTTGTTGTTAGGTGAAAATAGTCAATAATTTTGCATTTTAGTTTGCAACTTTTTCACTTCAAAACATTTCCGGTCCAGATGCCGTCCAGATGGGAAAAATTTAAGTTGCTTTCAATATCAATTTCGTGAATTTGGCAGTTCCCAGTCTTTGTGAAACAGAGCATAGAATATGAGAAATTTTTATATAGCGTTTTTCCCGCTACAGTGCACCCATTTCTTGGCTAAATCATGGCCACATGACATCTGACAATAAACCTGTTCACCGCCAAATGCCATGACCGGACAACATTGCGAAAACTATGACGTCAAATGGGAAACAGTTCACTGTTAACCGCAAAATGTTGCACATAGTCAGAGCATGCAGTTGAAGGTGGCGCACCTGATGTCAGTGTCGCTGGAATCTCAGCGCGGTTTTCAAAATGAGCTTTACTTTAAAAGATTGGTGCCTTGATAAACAGTGAATTTTGTTTCTCTCGACTTCGTCTGGGAAACCATTGGGATTCTCGGAAAGCAAAATTCACTGTTCCCGTCGTGACCAGTCATTAAGTGTTAGTCTTTACATCAACTCCGAATCATATTTTTAGTAGGAGGAGAGTTTAAGAAAATAATGCCTAGTTTTCTTAGCAAGAGATTGCACAAGTATGATTCTCATCTACAAGTTGTCACAGTTGGATGTAGAGATGGTTTGAAATTGAAACATATGATATGGACTGGCTTAAGGCGGGGGTACGTGAAGGCTGTTTTGACAATCCTTTCAAGTTAGTGTTCTTATGGAAGGGAGTATCATAATTAGATATGTGTATAAATCTTTCTCAGTTTTATTACTCTTCCCAGTAGACCGTGACACTCACGAAATTCTTTGCGGACTTCAGAGTAACGTTTTTGATGCCGCGAACTTGTTTCAAACCAATCACGTGTAACAATATAATGCACCATGTGAGGACTTCTGCGTGGCGTCATGACTTTTTTGTATGGCGTGATCTTCATTCACCACGTGCTTACCTTCAAGTGGAAAGCTAACCGTGGGTTTTGTCTGCCATACAACTGTCAACATGACCGCTATTCATCAGCGGAAGATAAAATATGATCAGGACAAATTCAGAGCGGTTTTTAAGGCTCATTGGACACAATAAAAAGGGCGGTAAGCTTTCCTGTTGAGGATAAACACGTTATAATAATAATAAAAATATTTATGTAGCGCCTATACTTTCCATTGCTAAGAGCTTTACAATGCTTCAAAAAATAAAAAAACTGGATAAAAACACGTTGTGAATAAACATCACATAATACGAAAAAGTCACGACGGTACACAGAAAAATAGTTCTCACGTGGTGCATTTCAATGTACCACGTGATGGCTGCTGTCCATAACCCCTACATACCCCCTCCTCCACGTTGGGCGCTGACATCATGCTAGGGCAGCTATAATACCCCCTCCCCCTCGCGGTGCCCTGACGTCACGAAAGGAGGGATACCCCCTCTGGTGAGCATATGAAAAGGGGATGCGATATTTTTGTTAAAAGACTCACTAGTCTTCTAGTATGATGGCTCGAGGCGTCACTGCAAGTTGCATGGCAAAACTTGACATAAAAGGCACAAACGCTGGTAGTTGTATCTATACTGGCTAAACTGTTTTTTTTATGCAAAAGTTGTATACTAGCTTTTATAAAATAACTAGCTACTATGCGCGCTCTCATTGATCGATAGGTGTGTTTAGATGAGAGTATGTAAACACGGTTGTGACGTTTCAGATTTGCTCGTATTTTTTAAGAATATTTTATAAAAACAATACAACACTTTTTCCGTGTTTACATAGCCTCATGTTAACACTCGGAGGGTTGGGAGAATTCTCAAAAGTTATGCAAACCTTCGACTACGTCTTGGGTTTGCATAACTGTCTTGAATTCTGCCAACCCACATCGTGTTTAGACGAGGCTATGTGAACACGGAAAAAGTGCTCTATTTCTTAAATATTGTACTGCAAATATTTCGGACACTCAAACATTTCGAGCAGTTTAATTTTCGGAGGACTCTTTAATCCCACACATTATTTAGCTGTTGAGTTGTCTTAGCTTGTGCACACCTACGTCCTTCAGTGAGATAATACAATTGGCTAATTAGCTTTACCATCTCAAACGTCAACCTCGTTCCCAGGGCCTTCTCCCAAGCCAGGGAAGAGGCCCTGGGAACGACGTTGCTCAAAAGTTGGGCATGAAATACTCTTAGTAGCTATCAGCTTTGTTTCGCCTATCTTATCTTATTCATTTTTGTCTTATTTATCCACCTCTCGTAACCTACTGCGTTGTTTCTGTAGACTTACTTAGTGTGTATTTTCCTATTTTCCACTAATTATCCTGGCCCGCCTCGATTAGCGCTGCTACCTGCGGAGCCAGGGGATTAAGGAAACACTAATATTGGAGATTGGTCTATACGAAGGACCTCACCGTGCCCTGTTCTGTTCATTGTTCGTGCCGTCCTGTTGTTTTGTCTCGTCGTTTCGTAAAAGCTATTTTTTTGGCTTTTTATTGGCCCTGATTATTTTCCCAGCATGTATCTTAACCGCGGGACAAGAACCTCAGTTAACCACGTCAGTCACTGGGAGTACCAAAATTACTACGTTAAGAGTTACTCAAATATTTTATACAGCGGTAAAATATTGTGCGTTTCAGATTGGTTGGTGCT
>JAHPZR010034725.1:20000-34890 GCA_019787425.1 Platygyra sinensis
ACTGATCTTTGTAGTCTGTTTTCTGTTCTATTGATTTAAAGCAGGTTGTGCAGTCAACCAGCAAAAAAGAGACACTTCGTTACGTGTAAACGGAGGAAGAGGCCTCCACATTCAAACTGTATCACTTGCATTGAAGATAGGCGGCGATTATTTCAAGGTAGTACTGCGTGACACTAACACAACTAATCACGCTGAAAGAGTAACATTAAATATTCGAACACTGGGATTCAGGCCACAACATGCCAGCTGTAAACATGATCAAAGTCCGTTTTTCGTCTCCGTCGCATCTGTCGCACGGTGAACACGTGACAAATCCTGCATTAGACACGTAACGTAACGGAAAAATTCGTTGGTCGAAACAGTTTTTTATAACAAAGTCTGATCGGGTGTTTTTTTCAGTACAACCCTCTCTCCTTGTGCATTCACCCATTAGCTTCTGATAAATCTACGAAAATTTACAGAACAAAAACGCATTCCTTAGCTTTCGAACATAGATAGCTTTTCACAAACAAGGATAGGATTGTTCCAAAGCTTGAAGAAGAGTCCGTTAGTCACCTGTATTTGTGTCCCCATGCAGACACCAGGAAAAAAGAAAGATGCGGCCTTTATTCTGAGCCAATAGCAAGAATGTATCTAAAAAGACCATAGAAATACACAGCACCAACCAATCTGAAACGCACAATATTTTACCGCTGTATAAAATATTTGAGTAACTCTTAACGTAGTAATTTTGGTACTCCCAGTGACTGACGTGGTTAACTGAGGTTCTTGTCCCGCGGTTAAGATACATGCTGGGAAAATAATCAGGGCCAATAAAAAGCCAAAAAAATAGCTTTTACGAAACGACGAGACAAAACAACAGGACGGCACGAACAATGAACAGAACAGGGCACGGTGAGGTCCTTCGTATAGACCAATCTCCAATATTAGTGTTTCCTTAATCCCCTGGCTCCGCAGGTAGCAGCGCTAATCGAGGCGGGCCAGGATAATTAGTGGAAAATAGGAAAATACACACTAAGTAAGTCTACAGAAACAACGCAGTAGGTTACGAGAGGTGGATAAATAAGACAAAAATGAATAAGATAAGATAGGCGAAACAAAGCTGATAGCTACTAAGAGTATTTCATGCCCAACTTTTGAGCAACGTCGTTCCCAGGGCCTCTTCCCTGGCTTGGGAGAAGGCCCTGGGAACGAGGTTGACGTTTGAGATGGTAAAGCTAATTAGCCAATTGTATTATCTCACTGAAGGACGTAGGTGTGCACAAGCTAAGACAACTCAACAGCTAAATAATGTGTGGGATTAAAGAGTCCTCCGAAAATTAAACTGCTCGAAATGTTTGAGTGTCCGAAATATTTGCAGTACAATATTTAAGAAATAGAGCACTTTTTCCGTGTTCACATAGCCTCGTCTAAACACGATGTGGGTTGGCAGAATTCAAGACAGTTATGCAAACCCAAGACGTAGTCGAAGGTTTGCATAACTTTTGAGAATTCTCCCAACCCTCCGAGTGTTAACATGAGGCTATGTAAACACGGAAAAAGTGTTGTATTGTTTTTATAAAATATTCTTAAAAATACGAGCAAATCTGAAACGTCACAACCGTGTTTACATACTCTCATCTAAACACACCTATCGATCAATGAGAGCGCGCATAGTAGCTAGTTATTTTATAAAAGCTAGTATACAACTTTTGCATAAAAAAAACAGTTTAGCCAGTATAGATACAACTACCAGCGTTTGTGCCTTTTATGTCAAGTTTTGCCATGCAACTTGCAGTGACGCCTCGAGCCATCATACTAGAAGACTAGTGAGTCTTTTAACAAAAATATCGCATCCCCTTTTCATATGCTCACCAGAGGGGGTATCCCTCCTTTCGTGACGTCAGGGCACCGCGAGGGGGAGGGGGTATTATAGCTGCCCTAGCATGATGTCAGCGCCCAACGTGGAGGAGGGGGTATGTAGGGGTTATGGACAGCAGCCATCACGTGGTACATTGAAATGCACCACGTGAGAACTATTTTTCTGTGTACCGTCGTGACTTTTTCGTATTATGTGATGTTTATTCACAACGTGTTTTTATCCAGTTTTTTTATTTTTTGAAGCATTGTAAAGCTCTTAGCAATGGAAAGTATAGGCGCTACATAAATATTTTTATTATTATTATAACGTGTTTATCCTCAACAGGAAAGCTTACCGCCCTTTTTATTGTGTCCAATGAGCCTTAAAAACCGCTCTGAATTTGTCCTGATCATATTTTATCTTCCGCTGATGAATAGCGGTCATGTTGACAGTTGTATGGCAGACAAAACCCACGGTTAGCTTTCCACTTGAAGGTAAGCACGTGGTGAATGAAGATCACGCCATACAAAAAAGTCATGACGCCACGCAGAAGTCCTCACATGGTGCATTATATTGTTACACGTGATTGGTTTGAAACAAGTTCGCGGCATCAAAAACGTTACTCTGAAGTCCGCAAAGAATTTCGTGAGTGTCACGGTCTACTGGGAAGAGTAATAAAACTGAGAAAGATTTATACACATATCTAATTATGATACTCCCTTCCATAAGAACACTAACTTGAAAGGATTGTCAAAACAGCCTTCACGTACCCCCGCCTTAAGCCAGTCCATATCATATGTTTCAATTTCAAACCATCTCTACATCCAACTGTGACAACTTGTAGATGAGAATCATACTTGTGCAATCTCTTGCTAAGAAAACTAGGCATTATTTTCTTAAACTCTCCTCCTACTAAAAATATGATTCGGAGTTGATGTAAAGACTAACACTTAATGACTGGTCACGACGGGAACAGTGAATTTTGCTTTCCGAGAATCCCAATGGTTTCCCAGACGAAGTCGAGAGAAACAAAATTCACTGTTTATCAAGGCACCAATCTTTTAAAGTAAAGCTCATTTTGAAAACCGCGCTGAGATTCCAGCGACACTGACATCAGGTGCGCCACCTTCAACTGCATGCTCTGACTATGTGCAACATTTTGCGGTTAACAGTGAACTGTTTCCCATTTGACGTCATAGTTTTCGCAATGTTGTCCGGTCATGGCATTTGGCGGTGAACAGGTTTATTGTCAGATGTCATGTGGCCATGATTTAGCCAAGAAATGGGTGCACTGTAGCGGGAAAAACGCTATATAAAAATTTCTCATATTCTATGCTCTGTTTCACAAAGACTGGGAACTGCCAAATTCACGAAATTGATATTGAAAGCAACTTAAATTTTTCCCATCTGGACGGCATCTGGACCGGAAATGTTTTGAAGTGAAAAAGTTGCAAACTAAAATGCAAAATTATTGACTATTTTCACCTAACAACAAACAACATTAGTGCCAGTTAGTGCAAATCAGTTGCATTAAACGAATTAAATTGTTCTTGAACGTTTGCCGCGATGATATAATAAACACCTTAATCGAGCTTACTAAAAGTCAGTCTGTATGGGAGAATCATGACCTCAGTCGTGTGTACAGACTTATTCCTGGAGCTAAATATAAAATTTTGGGGTGCTGTACTGAGATAAAAGCGGAAACCCGTAGAGATTGGGGAGTTTTAAACAACTAAATTTTCGACTATATCACTGTTTTCAAAGTTTCTCTACTGCTACAGTACGCTGAACCATTGGCATGTATTCACTTCAGTTAAACCACCTGTTTGTGTTTTGTTCTGCTTTGCGTTCTCTGCGAAAGTAGCTATCAGAGATGCCATATTAGCTAAACTTCTTCACTCTTTCTTGCACTTGCAAGCCCTGATTTATATATTTATTCTATTATAATGATTATTCCGCGTTTCAGCCATCCGTAAATATAATTTGCCATAACAAATATTACTATTACATCACACGGGAGAATCATACAAAGTGGAGGAACAGACTTTTTGAGTTATTTCTCTCAAGTAAAATACTCCTTCAAAAGTAATCTTGTTCAACTTTCTGAAATTAATTCTTTGTCCACAGCTTTTGATCCTCAGATTGCCTCAACAATAGCGTCACTTTTTTCTCTTTTCTGTTGGATATGACAGTGAAAATAAGCCATACATTCATTAAAGAAGCAACCGCGGTCACCAGTGTCACAGGATTGTAAACTGAGACAATCCGGCTGCAGGTCGCAGTGCTTTGCGTAGTTTCCACAATAAGTCACACATGACGGCTGATGGGGAGGAATCCGATTGGCGGAAGACAGGGAAATAATCCCAAGTACCATGACTGCAGAGAGCGTGGAGGATAGTTTTACCTGAGAAAAAACAAACAAATTCCATTATCATTCGATGCAGTTTTTTCTTCCCTTCCATTGGCCGACAGCCCACCACGTGACCTGCAAATAACTGCCTACAAATAATGGTCTGCTCATGCGTAGTACCGTCTAAACGTGTTTTGCTACAAATAATATTCTGCTCATGCGTAATAGGAACCACGCTCTCGAGAGAAAAATGGCTGATCGTTCCCTGAGCGACCAGGAAGTGATTAAAATATGAAAACAAACTTGGTGATCGAATGATAAAACAATTATTGAACTCGGTTGTCGCAAAATATCGTGATTAGTCAGTGTCTCGCCGATCAATTATTTGCCTCAGCCTTCGGCTTCGGCAAATAATTGATCAGCTCGCCACTGACAAATTACGATATTTTGCTCGACCTCGTCCAATAATTGTTAATTATTCAACACGCTTACTGAATTACTTGCAAAGTTTAAGACTTTGTTTTGTTCGTAATTTTATCCCGTCATCCTAACAGAGACCAGTGTTTGTGATTTACATTGGGGAGGTCTGGAACCCTTCAGGAAGGTCTGAAACCCAGTATGGAAACATTTCGGGGGACAAACATGACAACGAAATTCAGATATTTAAAATGGGTTAAGGTTGCCTCAGTTTTTATTCCAACGACGCGATGTTAAGATAAATATCTTAAGGCGCCAAGGATGAATGAAATAGGGGAAGACTAGCTTATCAACTCCATCGCACGTGAAATTTGAGTCAAATTTCACGTGCGATGCCGCACACTCCTACAAAGATAGGACATTTCCTGGTGAATTACAGAAATATAGAGAACATGTGGGCTGTTTTAATGGTTTTTACGTTAAAAAAAAATCGTTAGTTTTTCTAATGTGGACGACGGACGAGGCTGAAATAGCGTAAAATGTTTAAAAAAAAAAGTATAAAATAATACATCAGACTACCACGGTTTCGGTTTTTTAATATATACTTATTTCTTTTACTATTTTTTAAATTGATTTTTGCCTTGAGATGTGAGAAAAAGACTTGCTGTCTTGTTTTTCTCGTTGTGACGGTTTGAGGTATGTTCAAGCATTAGGCCCCTTGAAATATTCATTGAATTTTGGACATCAGTCATTCTGTTGGCCCTCATGTAGCCTTATGGCTACTCAAAGGCTGTCATTCTGCTTTCACAAAATCATAATCTGTGGTAACTGAAATACATGTTATTGATGCGGAAAGAGATCCGTTGAACGCTTCCGGATTGGTTTATCAACGGTAAATGTTGCAGCTCGCGTATGTGCCGAACAGTGAAACACTTGCCATTAAAACTACCGCCAGCGACTGTTTCAGTAGACGGTTCTGCAAACGCACGTTTAAAAAGTTAGGGGATCTGTTGTCCATAAACACATCATCAAGTACAAATGCCATAAAATTGATTAAATTTAATTAAACAATTATTCCACTGGCGCTTGTTCGATATATATGAGATGATTATATAGCTGCTACCCGTCTCTCTGGCTATCTATCATTACATAACCAAAGCGCGCTCCTGGAATAATTGATAAATTGATTGACTCCCTGAGTGTTCTTGTGGAAGGGGGTATCGTAATTAGAGAAGTGTATAAATCTTTCCCATTTTTATCAGCCCCCTTTTATTTTCAGCTTGCATCTCATTTTGGGCATTTTCAACAGCCTTTATTTCTCCACATATTTTTAATTCATTAATTTCATCTTGGGCCGGAGAAACTTAAAAAGATCTTAAAAGGGAATTGGAACACAAGTGTCCTACAATTTTTTCGTTAATACTCTTGAGCTGTTTGTTTTACAATTTTAAATTCAAAGGAGTCACAGAGAGCCAGTTGACGGCGCTGATCTGCATATTTCATTACTGTGATAATACCTTGTGAGATTCTCAGAGCAGGCTGGGATCACAACCCTTTTTTTTATAACGATTGTAATGTTACTATGAAAACGGTCTTGAAACAAATTTCTGGCTCAGCTTAACAGCCCAAACAAAAAAGCAAAAAACGTTGAACGGAAAAAAAGAATTAAATTTTATGGCAATGACAACAATGAACTTTAACGTGGAAATAACGAACAGAATAAAGAAAATGCCGTCTACCTGAAGCGTTTACATACTGTAATGGCTGACGCATGCTAGCATCATGTTAGTTGTATCGTAAAACGCCATATTTTTCGTAAGCTATTGGGGAATACCCGGATCATATAGCGGACAGCAAGAAGCAACTGACTACAACACTCGAAGGAAATGACTTGCAAGCTGTCTAAAATGACTATTAACTAAGTTTTTTTTGTTGTGCAACTCTGAACGGATATTTGATCTTTATGTTGGCCTATCAGGAGCATGTTCTAAAGTGTGCCTAAATGGACTAAGCCGGAAAGTAAAAAAACATTGAAGAATACATGAATAAACCCAAAACTTACCATTGTTTAGATATACTGGTCTTTCTAGTCAGAAAGCATACGCGTATGTACAGCAGTGCTTCCTATAAGAATCAAACACTTGTATTTAAACCATCGGACAGATTGAATAACATCAAGATAAGCTAAAGTTACTGAAAGCTTCCCCCACATGGATGATAACGAAAAAAAGGTATTTTTTTTCCTTGTGAAGTTATTAATTATAGTTATCGCCACCAATCTTTTTTTTCACGAATGGAAACGTTTTAGTGTTTACATTTTCCATTTTATTGAAATGTCTTTGGAACCAGCATCTGCCTGCTATGCACCCCATGAAATAACTATTAACCACTGGAATTAAAATCTGTTCTGTTGTTAAAATCTAAAGGTTGTATTGTACTGCTATTAAAGTTAAAACCAAAATGACTAAAACCCCTCAAACCGGCAAAAAAACTGGTCGAGAACAATTGGTTGTAAATTACACCGGTACATGCATGATTGCTCGTGTGTTTTAGTGACTGTTTTTTAACACCAGTAGCAAGACATAGGATATTCAATTCAAATAATTTATAGGTTATAGGTCGTTCATAGGTAAAACCGACTGAATCTTTCCTTCCTTTAAAGTGACTGATCGTCTTGAGATTTCAGTGGAAAAAAGAAATGTAGATAAGAATAAAAAAAGCAGAAGAAAGATATACAGAGTAAAACTGAAAAATAACTGAACTCTGGGCCGATAGATAAATGTTTTGTCGATTTATGAAATTTTCATGAAACGTGATTGAAAATAATAATTATTGCAGAGATGTAGAGCGCCTAGAGTGAACAGGTTGGTAACTGCTGGCTAAATGAAAATGCAGATTTATGATATTGAACAATCCAAAGATATTCATCGATCAATGGCTATCTCTTTTACATTTTAAAAGGAAATCGTCAGATGGCCTAAAAGCATATCTTTTATTTGTGTTAATGAAAGGACGAAGGCGCGTGAAAAAATTAAGAGATATGTTCTACCTGAGGATGCGGCAGATAAAAATTCAAATTTAACTTACACCTTAACTTGGGCAGTAACAAGGGATAATCAGAATCACGGAGCGTAACAAGTTTAACTTTAACTGAAGCGCATTTAAACTCTTGATTGCTCATACTTCTCAAATTTATATATGGTGGAAACTCGTGACGCCCCGGATATTTTTGAAAACAAAGATGTTTTTTATCCGTTTCCAAAAAATACGCATCCACACGCGGCGTATTCGAGTCGATTTAACCCCCGGCTCCTCTTCCCCCCTCTTCTATTGCATTTCCATAATTAAGCATGACTGATTTTACTGCGAAAATCCTTCAAGTAATCATACTTTGTCAAGGCAAGTGCACTCGAGTCAAGTGTTTACTTAAAACTAAACTTAGCTTCTAGTGTGAAGCCCGGCACTGGCAAAATTGCTCCAGTACGTGAAACAGCATGGGAATTGACAGCATAAACAGTGGTCAATACACAATTTTTGCAGTGTGTACAGTCACTGATTAGCGAAGTTTTATAGTGCAAACGAAGTGAAAACAAGTCATAAATTTCTCAGTGATAAATCAAAATATGGTTTATTTCTTGTACGATGACCACGACGGTGACATTTCTGCGGACTCTTTCGACAACGCTGGTTGGTGAAGAAGTTGAAGCAAAAGAGTCGACCTCGAGGAGACGGGGAATTAAAATGATATAATATAACTCAATGAAATTAAATAGGGCTCGAAATCAAATAGAACAGAGCCTTCTTTGTGGCTGGGTGCGCTTTCAAACATTACATTCAACAGTCTGTCAAAGAATTAAGTGTAACCTAGTTTACGCCCAAGGGCTGAAATAGCATGCAATACAAATATGCCTGTGGCAACAAAATCTACAGACCAATAAACCTTCATAGCTTATCGCGCGTGTGGCACTAAATTTTTGTGGCTTCTAATTATTGCGATTTTTGCGTTTCTTTCCACGAATAGCAGAAAAAAGTTCCCGCGAAAAATACTGAATCCCACAAAATTTTTTTCCGTAAAAATTTGCGGCTCCTTCATTTTGTTCTTCGTGTAGAAGACAAAGTACACTTTACAAAAGAACACCGCTTCACAAAGCTATCCGGTCCTCATTGTCATGTGCTCTCCTCGCGCTTTAGTGTTTTTGTCTTGTGTATTGTTTTACGTGCGCTGTGTTTTCTACACAAAGTAAGAGCCAAATTTGCCCCACTGGCAAAATTATACCCGCAAACATTACTGTTATAATGAGATGCGTTATGTTGAATAACTTAGCAGCACGTGCGTTCTCTAGAGACCCGCTCCCGCCAGTTAAGTCCACTTAAATATTCGTAGTCAGCTGCGATGTAGATTTCACTGAGTAAACGTCTCTTAGTTTTATCCTGGTCGTCCTTCATTTTATTACAAGTACATGTGGAATCTTGCTGATGTCATTCATTGAAAACGCCCCTTTTGTACAGAACGAAAATGATGCAATGGGAAATATGAGAAATAATAAAAGGTTTTACAAGAAAGGATCGTCTGAAAGTACTCCACTGAGAAGAGCATCTACAATTCAACACAAGAGCGCGATGTATACTGTAATTGTGATGTTAGAGTGACAGTGATTACTGCCAAACTGGATTACTGTGTTTCACTCTGTGCATGCAGTTTCAGGTAATTTCAATTAAACGCTACTTCCTGAAAATCGCAAAAATTAGTACCCGGCAAGAAAAACCAAAGCTTTACAATCGCAAGGATTAGTTCCCGCAAAATACAAAAATCGCCCATTCGCAAAAAAAAAAAAAAATCCCGCGGAAATTTAGTGCCATGCAACACGGTAGGTGGTTGGTTGCTTCATTTCAGACCATGTGATACTCTTGAAAATTCTCGCTTTTCAAACTTCCAAATAGTTACGTGTATATGAATGAATATGAGTTTTTACAAATATCATATTGATTTAATATACTTAAATTATTTTGTATATGAATGAAAAATATTTAGATGGATAAAAGAACATTTCTTTAGAGGACGTAGTGTGTAATGGCAACACAAAAACTAAAAAAATCTTTATGTACGTCAAATAGTTTATCCATGATTTAATGTTTTATTCGACTTCCATCCTTGTCTTTGTCGATTCTGACTATCTGCTTTGTTTTATTTTCTCTCTACTTCATTTTTCTCTACTTGACTCTGATCTGTCGTATTTCATAATATGACATTCTTAATGTAAACCGGTGGAGGTTGTCGGAATTCAGGTTATGAACATGAGTAAGGGTCATGATATCATATTCTGAGGGTAGTTTTGGAGGGTGTAGCTTTGGTCATGTTGGTAAGTGTTCCATCAGATAAACCAAGTTTTGTTAAGAACTGCAAATAAAACGCCTACAATACTATCCTGCGGCTTGGTAACTAAGAACCAGTCATCTCAGGTTATCGTTTTGGGTTCCTTTTGTTCCGCCTTGTCGCACGTAGCATATAGAAACATACCTCCCATTGAAGCTAATGCCAATTCAACCACATGCGGTAAGGAACAGGTTATTTACATTTACGATGCAAGAGTCACAAAACAAATAACCTTCCCTAGTTCGGCATTATATTTCTGGGGCGTGTTCTTCCGTATTTTAGGACCGATTTCTCAAATCAAAATCTCTGCCAGTCACCGAAATTACCCGGCCACAACTCTATTACGCATAAGGGATATCATAGGTCATCATACGCTGTACAAAATGCGCGGATGTACATAAAGAACATTAGACAAATATCAAACTAGGAGAATCCTGTTTTCTGTTGCCCATTTCGCGGAGTTCAACAAATCGTTTGCCATATTTTCACTTGATGCCCTCGCTTTTTACGAATTATCTAAGCTCGGATCATGTAAGTCATGAAGTACTCTCAAGAGTCGAAAGCACGTCTCACAAACAAAGTCTATTTTCATCGCAACGAAAGCGAAACCACTTGACCCTGAGGCTATCTTGAAACGGTGTCACTGAAGTTCAACACACCACAGCGTCTAGTGACGTAAAAGTAGTACTCTTAACGTCATGAAAATTCCAAAGCTCAAATGGCTAATCATCACAATTTATTTTAGTTCGAAATTTTACCAAATATAACTGAACAAAACACATGAAAGGCTTTTGTATATTATTTCAAGTACTTGTTTGTTTTGTTTTTTGTTTTCAAAAAAGCCAACGTTTGAACTTTGTCGGCGGCTCCTCTTAGAAATGATTTTACTTACGTAATAGAATTATGATGACTTTTTTCACGTAACGCTACGGCACCTCAAACTATTATTTTGCTTAACAATCATGTAATAGAATGTAGTCTCTTTAGTCGACTTCTCTTCAATAGCTACCCTTGATATTTTTTCTCTCATTATCCTTGCTTCAGTCTATCTCAAGGGATTTACTTATCATTTGAAAAACTAGAACAAAAGAAAGAAGTGATATGTCACACGCACGCAGGAAACTTCCATAAACAGTAAAAATTTTGTCACAGCAGTAAACAATAGTTCTCATCTCACGAATCGCTGGAATTTTTCAGAACTGCTCTAGGTTTCCGGGTTTTGCCGATTTTAGCGCGATAAAAATAACATATTACTATATCTTTATATGTTTGTAATTGTCTTGTATAACATGGGCCATTTTGTAAAAATATATGATATAAATAAGTTGATTGTCATCGAGGATTTTTTTTTCTTGATTATCAACGATATGGTTTCTATCACTGAGAGTACCTGACATAAAGATCGTAATCAGTCATAGAAAATGCTTATTTTAATAATGAACGTATAAGATTTTAGAATATAACAAACCGCAGACAGCTGTTAACGTAATCTGCGGTTTTTCGTTTAAATTTAGACAATATTGAAATTATGAAATTGTCATTACAAACGTACCGTAATTAGCCGGGAATGTCGCAATGATTCTTCTCAATGCTCAATGCCTAGCATATATGTATCAAAGCAAAAACTACTTTAAGCGAATTTTTCTTCCAGAAAAGCAAACTAAAATATAAATGGATAAGAAAATGTCAGGAATGTGACTAAATCAGTTTCAAAACGCGGAGAGGTCGGAAAAACCCTAACACCCCATGTAGACCTCTTATCGTACTCCTTTTATCTTGGCCGCTGTGTTTTAACTTCCCACAGCGAAATCAGCTGTCGTCATCGTTTCGTAGTAAAATTCCCCTACTCGTTTCCTTTGCTTAAAAATCAGTGCAGTTTTGTTGCACACTGCGTCGGCTAGATATATAACTATCAATCAGTCAATCACTCAATATTTACAGCATGCGCACAATAACTCCCACTGTTGCGTTTTTGTTTTTTTTTTGCTTGGTTGAATTTATTGCACATTGAAGTGAAAATAAAGAAATTAACCTTCGGCGAAACTTGGACGTGGTGTCAGGTTAAAACCATTCATGTTTGTGACGCAGTAAAAAAGAATGAATCGCTGTGCGCTTGGCTTTTGTTGTTTCACTTAAACAGACTGTTAATTACTCTTTCCTTGGGGTATTCAGAGATCAGAAGATGTAATAGAACCGTTGGCTTCACGTTTCGTGGTTTAAGACAATATCCGAAGAACAACACGAGTTTCAGATCTCAAAGACGAGCTAATGGACACTCCTACGCAAATTATCAAGGGTGCACTCGACTTTTTGATGCGGAACACATGTATCGATCCTATGGAATCACTTTGGCCAACAGAACAATCTCCTTCGGGAGGGCGAGGAACTTTTAATTTTCAAACCAAATATTCTTCTTATGCAAGATCGTTTCGGATTTAGTTGGCGGAAGGAGTATATCTTTTATCTAGCTATGGTATAACTCACAAGCCAAGCGTGTTCGAAATAAAGCGAATTCCGTCACGCCTCTGATCCGATTTTAGCACTCGAGAAACACCCAAAATGGTCTCGGAAATGGCGAGGTGGGAGTCGGATTCTCCGACGAACTCCGACTGTATAAAATAACGATAGGACTGACGAGCTAGCAGAAAAGTTAGACTAACACAAGAGAAGACTTGTACGAAGAACTGAGAATCAACACGAACAAGAAGAATCAACAAGGTAAGAACGATTTTTCCTTGGTCAAAGAGTTTTCATTTTCAACAAGTGTAAGTGAAGAACGTTAACCGGCACCCGAGAAAACAATATACGGTGATCAAGATCTAGTAGGAGTTGAGTTATTTTTTGGAACGCCTAACTCATAGGAACTTAACTAATGGTTACCGTTTGACTTTTTAGGTCTAATCGTTGTTCACTGAGTCTTTTAAAAAGTCAGGAAATCTCGCTCTTTCAGTAAAATGTTGAAGCGGAAGAAGATTACAACTCGATACAATTTTACCATCACTAGACTAGCGGCTTCGAACGTGGGTTAGATTTCAAGGAAGAATCCTGTTATATATAATTCAAAATTTAGTTAGAAGTCAACAACAGGTTCATTTTGCAGCAACCAGCACTGACCTTTTCTATACTATCTTTAAATAATTTTATTTAAAGAGTGCTCGTGATTGCAAAAGGAAACTTATGCCAATAAGTAAATCAGTGCCTCCGCGTGTCCTTGATTTCTTTTAGATGACGTTACTCGTCAAAGCAGTCTTGTTCCTTTGCCTCGCAATGATGTTCCACATCGACAGTGATGTCAGCGCTTACCTTATTAGGAACAGCATACATAAATGTTTTGAACGCTGCGAGAATCGCTACTGGGACTGTATTGTGTTCTGCGACTTGAAAAGTTCTGCAGAACTGTGTGAAAGAAGGTGCGGTGGAATGTTCTACGACTGTACGGCGGACTGCCCGATCTTTTCACGATGAAGAAATCTGAGTCAGACCGTCACTCAGTCATTGAGGTCCTCACAGAGGAATTCGGACAATTCCGGAAGGACTTATTTGTCTGGAGAATTATAACTCTAAGATACTTTCTGTAGATATTTTTAAGATGTCAAATATTTTATACCAGAGGAGCAGAATTGGTGTTCAGTGTGCTTCAGTAATGTAATTGTCAGAACTAATGAAAACGGTGGGAGGGCGCATCTATTACGAATTGATCAGGCTGTTATAATTATGCTAAAGATTGTATATCTATTTATTTATTCTAGTTAGCAAGGTAATAAAATTTTCCTGAAAACAGTGATCGACTTTTCCACATCAAAGAGTGGAAAACTAGGACGAGACATTGTTGACAATGTAAGAACGAACATGTAGTTAGGCATTAAAACTTTAAATTTGACCCTTCAATCTAATCCCTTTGAAGATACTCTTTCATGACATTAAAAGCCAAAAATGGAGATATTTGTGACTTGGCTGTCGCCACTGGGTACAAGGGACGTCACTGTAAACAAACAAACTTACAAGAATAGAGGAAACCACTTTCGGCCATAATTATAACATTACTTAAGGTGGCCGAACACAGTTTTCAAGTGCCTATGCCTAATTCACCATAACTTTTAAACTACCTATGCTATGGCGCCCATTTTTTGCAAGAGTCAAGGTTAACCACAGAAATATTTATTCTCGCATTTTGACTAGGGTGTGTGCTGTTGCCATGGCAACAGGGCTGGTTAAAAACAAGGCTTAAATAATGGTTTTTGTTTATTAAAAAAAAAATCCAGTCGTTAGATTGTTTTCATATTTTGCACACTAAGAAATGACATTAAATCCCTTCTGTCAACCCGGTTCTAATAAAATTTTGACATAGGCGATTTTCGTAATTCGCCGTTAATCGTTTTCTGTATTATTAAAAATTCCGGCCCTACGTCAAATTTCAGATTTTCTTGAAAGATCATTCACGTGGTCTCTGATCTATTTTCCTGCCAAATTTCTTGAAATTCTAACGACTGGATCGTTAGAAATCGGCATGTTTCTGCTAAAGCAATCGGTCTCAATTTTTCGAGCAACTGCGCATGCGTTGCATTTAACTGGGTTCTTTCAACAAACAAAAGCTGAAAATTGCTGGGTTCTTTGCATCGTTACCTTTTCTAACATATCTCTGCAATAAAAGACTAAAGCCATCAATAGAGAAAAACAACACAGATAGTGCGGGTGGTGAGTAAATAAAATGATCGCGCTACTGACGGCATGTTTGTTCTTTGAAATCTTTGTGCTCGTGCTAAATATTGCATCAGCAAAAGCACGCGCGGAAACTGTGTTCGGCCACCTTAACACATCGTAACTCAATCAAGTGTTAAATAACTATCGGAAATTGTTTTCTTATAGTTTTACAAGTAATAGTCTGGTAGACAATTAATTAATGCACATT